>OZ034972.1:37239237-37259237 GCA_964030785.1 Siderastrea siderea
CATTGTTCGATTTACATGATGTTTACAGGCTCCTTTGTTAGATTTACGGGCTCCATTCTTCGATTTACATGGTATTTACAGGCTCCCTTAGTTCGATTTACATGGTATTTACAGGTTCCTTTATTCGATTTACATGAAAATTTACAGGCTCCTTTATTCGATTTACATGATATTTACAGGCTCTTTTATTCGATTTACGTGATATTTACAGGTTCTATTTTTCGATTTACATCATATTTACAGGCTCCATTTTATGATTTACATGATATTTACAGGCTCCTTTATTCGATTGTCATGAAAATTTACAGGCTCCTTTATTCGATTTACAAGGTATTTACAGGCTCCTTTAGTCGATTTACATCAAAATTTACAGGCTCCATTGTTCGATTTACATGATATTTACAGGCTCCATTTTTTTATTTACATGATATTTACAGGCTCCTTTATTCGATTGTCATGAAAACTTACAGGTTTCTTTATTCGATTTACAAGGTATTTACAGGCTCCTTTAGTCGATTTACATCAAAATTTACAGGCTCCATTGTTCGATTTACATGATATTTACAGGCTCCATTTTTTTATTTACATGATATTTACAGGCTCCTTTATTCGATTGTCATGAAAATTTACAGGTCCTTTATTCGATTTACAAGGTATTTACAGGCTCCTTTAGTCGATTTACATCAAAATTTACAGACTTCTTTATCCATTTACATGATATTTACAGGCTCCTTTATTCGATTTACAGGATCCGATTTACAGGATTTCAAGGCTCCTTGAACCATTTACATGCTATTTACAGGGTAGCTCTTTTCGATTTACATGTCATTTACAGGTTTCGTTCTGTTTTTTACAGTAACCCTTTAGACGATTTACATGCTATTTACATGGTCTATGTCCCTTGGTTTGAGAAATTTACAGGATCGTCTTCATAATTTACATGTTTCACCTGAAAAATTTACATGGTTTTTACAGTATTTCTCGAAAACATGTAAATGGGTAAAAAGTATGGAAATTATCCTTTACAGTATCTTTTTGGCGATTTACATGTTATTTACATGTTTTTTACATAGTATGTAAATTTTCAACTTTTCCAGTGATGAGAGCAGCACATCCCCGTGACGTAGCCCCTGTAAAATGACCCTGTTTTGCCCTCAGAAAAAGACGTATCGGAAACGTTAACAATTTGTTCCGAAAGTGCAGATAACATTAATAGATGAACTTTTTGAACTTCTAAACTTACCGTGTCTTAATGCCGAAAAATACCAGAGAAGACGAAAGTCGCAATAGCTGGCGCGTGTAGCGAAGAATAATATATAGATTTAGCCAAGCCTAAAAGTGGAGCCCCCCTTTTTGTTTTGTTTGTTTGTTTGTTTTTTTGCTGGCAGTTATTAATTTGTGAAAATACGCTCATTCAAGTCGTTAAAATAAAAAATAAAAAAAAAAAACAGAAAAAACAAAAGACAAAAATTCTTACCCTCGCCAAGAGCCGAACCCGGGTCGTCGGCGAATGAGGCCGGATATAAGTCCACTTGGCCATTAGCGTTTATTGTCATTTTTCACGTTAATTTTAATACTTATTTCTTTTTTCATGACAAGCTGCCTATCCGCATGAAAATGATGGTGTTTTTCCTGCCAAAATGTGTTCGGAACGCCGTAAAAACCATGGTTGTGGACAGAAAAAACCGAAAAGAACTAGCTCTGCTATATTTGGCGTCGAAACCGCTGCAAAAAGCTGCAAACTCAAGCGGTGTGCCGACCGAGTTCGAACAGAACCGACAAGGCAAATTTGAACTTTTCGCCTGAACTTTATCGCCTAATTTTTTTCGCCTAAATTAAACTTTTCCCCTTCCACCAAAAAGACAACTGAGTATTCTTTTGAACTTTTTTTCCATTAACAAATTTGTTTTTGACTTTTGTTGTCTTTGCTTGTTTTGCTACAATGCAGTCAACATGCGATTTCACGCCAAAAACACATGGGATTCAGCACAGGGTTATATCCAGTGTATGAAGCGTATTGGTAACCCTGTGGTGCGGACGGACGGTCACGTGACTATTACGTCACTACCAAAATTTCTTGGCTTAATAGGATACCAAATTTCCTTTGCAATGGAGCTCCGCTGACGCGCTAGCGCGCTGCCTCCGCTATTAAGAAGTCAAAGTGTTTAATTGTACTAGTGTGCATCCTTATTTTTAATTTCCAAATGACGAAGTTTGACGGATAATGGTAGCTGAAAAAATCTAACAGAGAATTGACATTTTTTACGTTTTATGAAACTATGATAACATCACGTATCACTTTAAGACAGGACCGTTTTCGTGGCTGTACATGTTTTACATGGGTATTTATATCTGCTGGAAATATGCCTACTTAATATCGCTAGGAAAGGAGAAATGCTTTCTATGGCAGAGACCATATACGGCTTGACTCAACTTGCATGTAAAAGTGAAATGAAGTAGTTTACTGGGACCGTTACTAGGATGCTTTACACTTGTTCAACTGGCCATATATGAATTATATATGGTTAGTTTAGTTTACTTGACGAAAGGTAAAACAATTTGCAAAGCATACAATGTAGCGTAATAAACAGCAACATAAGTAAGTAGTCTTTTCTATAGAGTTTGAATGGTCATACTCGTGAGCTGTTAGCAAATAGACAAAGGTTAAAACCACACTCTAACACTGCAATTGACAAAGGTAGCGACAGCGTGTTCAAATGCCCTTCCGATAGAGTTAATAAACCAAAAGCTGACTATGAACTCATCTACTTACCAGGTTGCACTGCCGAAGGTTACTAGAGAAGATAGAAGTCGTAACTGAGGGCACATATATCAGAGAATAACAGATATCACGGAGTGCAAGTTTAAAAATGTAATATACAGCCTCAATTTTTATTCCCAGATAACGATATTTGGCAGATATTTTGACAGCTGAAACTTCTAATATTTCCTCAGTTTTCCGAAAATAACAACATCGCGTAGCACATTTATATCACACCTCGCGATTTTAAACTTACAGGTATTCAACAGATTAGTGATTACAGGTAGTGATCTATGGAAGAGTCCATATTCGAAACAGAAATTAATCATCCAGACCTTTTACTAAACTGGAGAAATATCATCTACTCGTACATCACGCAGTCGTTTGCTTCTGGTATATGCAAACAGATGTAATGAGTCCATATTCGAAACAGAAATTAATCATCCAGACCTTTTACTGAACCGGGGAAATATCATCTACTTGAACATCACTCAGTCATTTGTTTCTAGGATATGCAAATAGATGTAATTACTTCAATATCCTTTAAGGACAATCTTCTTACGAAAGAAAATCGCAAATACAAACTTCAGTTGTTATACACAAGAACAGCATGTAAATGCATTTTCTTAAAAGAAATAGCAAAATAATTCGAACATGAACAATACTATTCCAGTGTGCAATATTTCTTATGCTTTATGATATTTTGATTATTCAAAGGCAAGGCAACACCAAGTGAAACAATCTGAACATCAATGACCTCATGTTAAAACCCAACCAATGGACATGCCACAGGAAAAGTTTGTCATTGAAATAATTACGAATGCACAAACAATGTTCTCTTTATTGCTAAAATATAAGAACTATTTGTGGATTTCGCAACTCAGTGTAAACAGGATATGTGGCTTTGAAAGCTAATAAACTAACTGTATGTTAAAGACTCTCTGTCGACTACAATGCAATGCCCGCGTTTGTTTATGTTTTGATTCCTTTGGAGCGAGAACATTGTGATAAAATGGCTAGATTTGAGCCCTTTAGCAGCCAAGAAAGGAAATGAAGGTGTTCACTTCGTTAGGTGTATACGTTTTGTCAATAGAAACAGCTAAATTTTATGGTTTATAAGTCTTGCAGATGACTGTAATAAAATACAATTCATCGTTGACTGTCATTACACGTCACGCAGTCAGAGAAATATTTTCAAATTGACATAGCGCATTTGGTTTTTAGTGTATCGGGTCATCAGTTCTCTCATTCATTTATGTTCAACAGCACTTGTACCTTAATATACCCCTCTTTAAAATTTCGAAAGGCGTGTAGAGTAAAAGCAATTGACATTATTTTGTTTTCTCACTAACGGTTGCAAAACCGCGATTTGCCACCCGCGGGGTTTGTTGAATACTCAGTCACGTCCGATCTACAGAAACATTTATTACTGTAGTCAGTTTGATATTCACTCACATTCAATTCCACATAACCATGAGAATTCTGTCATTTTTCCCTATGAACTCACTGGATCGTCCATAGTCACATTATTCTGATATGTGGTATAAATAAAAACTTTCCGCGTGGTCTTGCTTGTCGGTTGAGAGCTGTGCGAAACATCGAGTGTCCGAATGTCGCTTTTGTCACCCGAAGAATAAAACATTTTTTAAATCAACACTGCTCCTATAGTTCCCTGATAAATTTCATAGCTCCATAAGAAAATCTCTATCCATTCTACGGAAGGA
This sequence comes from Siderastrea siderea, assembly GCA_964030785.1. Taxonomy (NCBI): domain Eukaryota; kingdom Metazoa; phylum Cnidaria; class Anthozoa; order Scleractinia; family Rhizangiidae; genus Siderastrea; species Siderastrea siderea. The sequence continues at coordinate 37,243,723 of OZ034972.1, forward strand.
TGACTTGGATGAAGGCAGATTTCCACAGCCTTCAAATGCCGACGCAAAACTTTGGGGTTTCGTGGTCCTCGAAACCTCCGTTTAGGCGCGCGTTGCATTGTGGTCGACAGAGAGTCTTTAACTCAGTTAATTATAACATAACTAATAACGGTCACAAACATCGTACTGTCATGCGTAGGTTGTAAAACAATAGCAACGAATAAAGTGCACGTACGCGCAGCAGAGGACAAGACTTAAGAGGAATTCAAAAATAATTATGTGTTTATCCTCTCTTGATACAGTGTATTGTGAAAAAGCAAAAAATCTTTAAAAAAAAGGACTTGGAGTCCTAGAACACATTCTATGGCCGAGACCACAGTTCGTCTTCATTCAATTTCTGAATAAAACAAAAAAGAAATTAGTTATCAAAATATTCCTCCTTAGATTAGCAGGACTAACGTTAAAACGACTGTTTGCTCAATTGGCAAAATACGATTTATTTACCTTTTCTAGCCTTACAACCACGCAGACTTTTAATTTTTATTCCTAAGTTATGCCATGATGTTGGAATATTTATTTCTTTGTGACGGTGGCAACCATTCCTGCTCTTTTATTAGCGGGGCTGCCAAGATGACACATCTTTTGCCAGCTTTTGTTTGCTGCTGTCACGAGAAATAAATGTCGCTACACCAAGGGCAGTTGGTAAAAACAAAACCAAAAAAACACACACACAAGAAAACAGAACAACAACAAATATGACTCGGCCGAGAAGAGAGCGAGAAGGCTATGGCTGAAAACAATGACAACCAATTTGTTTCGCCTTTGAACGTTTTTTCCACGCTTGGCACTGGTCATATGTATTTGCTACGAGCTCTCATTGGCTCATTTTATTATCTGCATCTTGTAATTGGTTTGGTTTTAGTTTATGATACCTGATTGTCTTGAACTTTGTCCTGCCTTGACGTCATGGCAGAGCTAGCTGGTGGAAACTGTGTCAAAGTAAATAAAAGAAGTTGAAACCCGGTGGGTTCATTTAGGAACCCACCCAGTATGGTGTGTTCAATGACCCTAGTCCCCGCACTTTTCAAGAAAATGTTAGGATAAAAGTCAAGAAATATTTGGTTTGCAAGTTGCCAAAAACCGACAGGGAGGGGGGGGGAGGGCTCAAAGGGAATTAGAAATCCACTGACTCTCGCCTCCACGTTTTTTCCTCACGGCTGCTCGTCTTCATCGTCCACTTTTCGTTTGTCAGTAAAGCAGTGATAAAAGTCTTGGGAGATGTTTCCCACTTGCTCAATAACAGGATCGGAAAGAATAACATTTGAAGGCTTATGTTACGAATATACAGGCATCAAAGAGCGTTCGTCACGTGCAGTATACGTTTTTAAAATTAGCCAACTTGACGAGCCAAATTCGTTGGATTTTGTTGAGTTTACACCCTTGAAACTGGGTGAGGTCGTTTGTATATATGCTGGATATTATCATACTTAGAAATAAGAGAAAACAAATCGATTTTTTTCACAAGTCTTGTCCTCTGCTGCGCGTGCGTGCGCTAATATTCGTTACTAATGTTTTACAACCTACGCATGACAGTACGATGTTTGCAACCGTTATTAGTTTTTTTTATATTTAAATAAGTTATATACAGTTAGTGTGTTAGCTTTCAAAGCCACATATCCTGTCTTGACTAAGTTGCGAAATCCACAAATAGTTCCTATATTTATGCAAGAGAGAAAAAATGTTTGTGCATTCGTAATTATTACAATGACAAACTTTTCGTGTGGCATGTCCATTAGTTGGGCTTTAACATGAGGTCATTGATGTTCAGATTGTTTCATTTGGTGTTGTCTTGCCTTTGAATAATCAAAATATCATAAAACATATCGAGATCGCAATCACCTAGCCCTACTCCACAGAAAATCAAAGTCCCAACAAAAAGTTTACCCTTTTGCGTCCCCTCCCCCAGAATATTGTGACGTTGAATACCCTTGCATTGCTAAAACCGGCACCAAGGCCTCCAATGCCAAGGCCTGACCCCAATGTAGTTAACATGAGTATCCTAAGAGTCAGAGATCTGATTTTTTTTACACCGAATCTATTTTCTACACTAGTTAATCACTGAAAAAGCTTTATGTCATGAAAAGGAGTAAAATTTTGAAGACTACAATAAAAAGCTACAAATGCAACCAAAGTCTAGTTGTAATTTTCTTATCACCGACTATATCTCGCATAGAGACAGATACTCCAACTTATATCTCTCTTTTGCATTTGCTTGCTGAAATTATGTAGTTGGACTGACCCGACAATTACCACCATCGTAAAAGCAATGGATTGGCTTCCCTACGTGACTGGATTCGTTCTGATAAGAGGCAACAGAAGCCAGGAAGTTCTTGTGAAGTTTCAGGATGCAGAAAGACAATTTACAGGACCCAAAAAAACCCAGAGATAATTTCCATTCCTTAGTATGGTTTCTTTGCTGTATTGCATTGGATGGGTACGTCGGGTAAAAGGTAAAGGTAACACATAATACACACACAAAAAAATAAAATAGCACAAAAAGCTTCCTTTTTATGTAAGCTAGGAGTCATTTTAAAAGAAACAAAATATGTAATAGGTGTAAATCCTACATAACGCACACGCATCAACATGTCTAGCACTTCCCTTTGCAATTAGCTGTTTTCGTACTCTTGACAAATATCCCTGGTCTGGGTAGCCATCTCTACAGTGGGAAACGGAATATAGCATCCAAGTTAATCCTTCAAATAAGTGTCGAGTTTGTAAATTAGTAAGCTTCAAAGAGTCTAAAATAGATGAGCTCCATGTACTTTATTTTTTCTACAAGTTCCAGGTCCTGCGCCAATAGTCGAACTAGTTTCAGACTAGAATCTAGAGTTAATTGCACAAAATAATATATATGTTAATCTCAAAGGGAACTTCCCATTCGGGAGGTTTTGCCCACCATTTGCACAAACTGTACACCAACCGGTTTCCCCCTGTAAATGGAAAACATCCATAATTTTGTCTCAGCGACCCACGACATAAACTAAAACTAGATGAATTCGTTCTGGGTACAAAATGACACAAATATTTCACTGTCACGGCTTGTGCATTGCACGTGCGACCTGTCTCCGCGTCATAATAATAAATTAGCCAATAGGAAATCGTTATTTATTCTAGTACCCAGGTACCTTTATTATAATTTAGGGTTCTCCGCTTCGACTGCCTTTGTGAGCACTAAGAAAGCGTCTTGTCACAGCGACATGTTTCCTAAGCAGTGCACAAGAGGCGGCATGTCGCCCAGACCAATCCCTGCGAGACATGTCCCCTCGTTGTTCGGTGTATTCCTACAATTAGTAAACTGTGTTTGGTTATTTCTTGTTGTTGTTTATTTTTACTGCGTGCAACCGAACTTACCTTGAATCATTTTCTGACGAAGTTTTGAGTTCAATGCTATTTAATGCAACACAGCCAGTTCCGTCTGAGGTCGAAGTTGAAACAGTAAAAGCCAGGCGAGCATCAAAGGCCTTTTGCAGCAATTTCAAAATCTCCGTTCCTTCCTGTGTTTCGGGGAGATAGGCTACACAAGATTTTCCCTTGTATAACCGCCAAGGTTGGGATGTTCCGAGCTCTGGATACCACTGTAGAAATAGAACGTTACGGTAATTGCACCATGGCCCTCAAATTCAGGAAGACTAGCCTTGTACTTCTTCCACATCATTTGGCCCGGAGGTTGGTTAGCTTTAATGGCATCTGATGTAGCTTTCCAACGGTCATCGATGTCTAGATTTTGTGGACAACTTGAAGTTGATGCCGGTGCGTTTATATCTGTGTGAAATTGAATTCAAGAATACTTGCCAATCCAACCTTTTAACGTAGTTTACCATTAACCATGTCTGGTAGTTAGCCCCAAGTAGAACAAACTTTTTGAGCACTCCACTGGTTACCAGTGTCGTTTTAGCATATCCCAGGCAATTATCTTCTATTTTTTTTAAATTAACCAGCCTTAACCCTATTAAGACGGGGCCTTTTTTTGGTTTTCAGGGTCCGGGCGACTCCGCCCCTCTCCTTAACTCGGAGAATATTTCAGATACGATAACGAACTTGAAAATGTAACGCTTAACGTCATGTAACGTGCGAAGTATGTCTCGGATCCTCCACTACTGATTTCTTGATTTTTCCAGATCCTTCGAAATCGCCAAAATTGACCAAAAAGTAATCAAAATCAATAAAGAAACACAAATGTAATCTAACAATGCGAAAGTTACAAAACTCTCAAAAACCTGCCTAACAAAAGTTGGTTGCCATGATGACGTCAAATTTGATGGATGAGGACTTGTTATACCAATTTGTTCCCAGGTGCATTTTATAAGAAATTACCAAGTCTGGTGACCTTAGCTTGCTTATTAAAGAGTGTCATTAACTTCCAGTTCGTGCGACCAGAATTCCCTCCACGTCCACCCGCTGGTCTGAATAGGGTGAAGTCCCATGACAACAACTCCGAGAGCAACCCAGCCCCGTAAGAGGATTGCTTGGGTAATACATGTGTGTATGTATGGACTGGCGGTCTCGTTTAGTTTAACCCTCGAGGGTAGAAGCAAACTCTTACCCACACCCAGGTACACGTGAGAGAGGCAGATGATGGACCCTCTCCCCCCTTCCCCCACCCCAACTGGGGTCCTGTTGCGTTACAAGGTGCTGTAAATATTATAGATTGTGGCGCTGTGACGTTATCAAATATGGTGGCCAAGATGCCCGCCATCTTTTATTTTACTCAAAATTACAAATTATCTAAAAGCATAGAATTAAACATTTGCATTGCTAGAAATGAAGAATATGACATAAATAATAATAATAATAATAATAATAATAATAATAATAATAATAATAAATTGATTAATGTGTCGAGAAACTTTAGCATGCATGCTAATTAGAGACACAAAGTAGTTAAAGTATTTAAAGTAACTAAAGTAATTAAATTCAAAACAAAAGTGTATATCCAATATTATTAAAAATTTGACTAGGTATATTGGATTTCTAGCATTTTGATTGGCTCAACGGAGCTAGGCTATCAGCTCATATACCTGCTCCGACTAAATATGGTCAATGAACGCGTCAGCGATAAAGAGAACGGAAAATTTAATTTTTTTGCCGGGGAGCAAAAAAATGGTTGACAAAAGTCGCTTCGGAGAAGAATTAACAGACGCAGAAATAACGACCTTGGTGGATAATGCTACCCCCGGAAATACCAAGAAAGCCACAAAATACGGAATGAAAATATTTAGCGGTAAGTTATTGCACATTTCTACAAATAAAACATTTTCAACCAGCAACATTTGTAACTCGCGGTGTTTACATTTGAACTTAATTTTAAGTTTCTTTACTGACCTTTTTTAGACTGGCTTTTAAGTCCCAGCGGAAGCAAGTTTACCACACCAATAGAAGAAATGAGTAAAGAGCAATTAAACCTGTGTCTCAAGTCTTTCTACACGTCTGCTAGAAAACAAGACGGGTCGTTTTACAAGACAACTTCGCTCAAGTCAATCCGCGCAGCCATTGACCGCTTCCTCCGCACTGGAAAAGTTGAAAATTTACATACTATGTAAATAACATGTAAATAACATGTAAAAGGGTAAAGAGATACTGTAAAAAGTAAATTTACATGATTTTTGGACTTTTACATGTTCTCAAAAGATACTGTAAATATCATGTAAATTTCGGCACTGAAACATGTAAATATAAAGAAAGATACTGTAAATGTTGTAAGGCAAAAGAACACAGATCATGTAAATAACATGTAAATTTATAAGAGGGAGCCTGCCGAAATCCTGTAAAGACCATGTAAATTGAAAAAGGGTGGCTGCCAAGATCCTGTAAATGACATTGTAAATACCATGTAAATTGAAAAAAGGGGGCTGTCGAGACCCTGTAAATACCACGTAAATTAAAAAAGGGAGGCTGTGGAGATCCTGTAAATAACATTGTAAATACCACGTAAATTGAAAAAAGGGGGCTGTCGAGACCCTGTAAATACCATGTAAATTGAAAAAGGGGGGCTGTTGATATCCTGTAAATATCATGTAAATCGAAAAAGGGGGCTGTCGATATCCTGTAAATATCATGTAAATTAAAGAGGGGCGCTCGTGATCCTGTAAATATCATGTAAATTGAAAAAGGGGGGCTGTCGAGATCCTGTAAATACTGTGTAAACTAATAAAGGGAGGCTGCCCAGATCCTGTAAATACCACGTAAATTGGAAAAGGGGGGCTGTCGATATCCTGTAAATATCATGTAAATTGAAAAAGAGGGGCTCTCGAGATCCTGTAAATGTCATGTAAATCGAAAAAGGGGGGCTGTCAAGACCCTGTAAATATCATGTAAATTGAAAAAGGGGGGCTATTGATATCCTGTAAATATCATGTAAATCGAAAAAAGGGGGGCTGTCGATATCCTGTAAATATCATGTAAATTGAAAAAGAGGGGCTCTCGAGATCCTGTAAATGTCATGTAAATCGAAAAAGGGGGACTGTCAAGACCCTGTAAATATCATGTAAATTGAAAAAGGGGGGCTATTGATATCCTGTAAATATCATGTAAATCGAAAAAGGGGGCTGTCGATATCCTGTAAATATCATGTAAATTTAAAAAGAGGGGCTCTCGAGATCCTGTAAATATCATGTAAATCGAAAAAGGGGGGCTGTCGAGATCCTGTAAATACCGCGTAAACTAATAAAGGGAGGCTGCCCAGATCCTGTAAATACCACGTAAATTGAAAAAGGGGGGCTGTCGATATCCTGTAAATATCATGTAAATCGAAAAAGGGGGGCTGTCGATATCCTGTAAATATCATGTAAATTGAAAAAGAGGGGCTCTCAAGATCCTGTAAATGTCATGTAAATCGAAAAAGGGGGGCTGTCAAGACCCTGTAAATATCATGTAAATTGAAAAAGAGGGGCTGTCGAGATCCTGTAAATACCACGTAAATTAAAAAGGGGGGCTGTCAAGATCCTGCAAATACCACGTAAATTGAAATTAAAAGGAGGGCTGTCAAGATCCTGTAAATAACTTATACAGTCCTCAGTAAATAAAAATGTGTAATAAAAATACATAAAAACTTTATTGTTTCATTCTGCCCAATTCAATAAAAATTATAATTTGAACTACGTGCTTTCAAAATATTTTCACATCAATATAATAGGTTTGTTAAATGTATAAATATCCTTTTCTTTCGATTCAAATGGTAATAATTGTTGTTTTGACCAATTAAGTTATTTTAAAAGATACTACACATTTGTATTAATCATTCTTACAATTTGTTATATACACCCAATTGAAAAAACGTTGTCAGGTGAAAAGCATAAATCAGTGATGATGCAACCCAATGGTCCTCCAAGAATTATGACTGGTTTGAGAAGCCATATCAAAAACTCGAAAGAGTGTTTCATCAGGTATCCAAACACCTCGAAGTCGGTCAAAAAAACTCGGCTGCGCCTCGTTTTTTAAATCCACTTCTCGGGGTTTGGATATCCTGATGAAACACTCTTTCTCGTGTTTGATATATTACTTCAAAATGGTACCTTGCTATGAGTGTTAGTAATTAATTCTTGCACTTATTGCTCGAATGCTGAGCTGAATCCGTCTTAAAGTGTCAAGATACATGTATTTGACTCTGGTATATTTCTAAGATTTGTTATGTAGATGCCGACATCATATTCTACAGCATCAACTTTCACAAAACAAAGGAAAAATTCATTGAACTAGATTTGATCGAATTGTTGTCTTGTACCATATTTTCCTGGTTAAGTGGACCAGTGCTTACAACTTTGGGCTCACAGACACAGCATTCGTTTTAGTATTTGCAACTTTAGAATTTGGTACTCAGTACATTGTGGAGTGGTATTCGGTGATGGTTTATGCAGGCTCATCAACAGAAAATGTACGTGTACATTGTGTGAGGTCGACTTATGAATGCTGTTAAATTGTATCTTATTTGAACCCTGGTTTTTATAACCAAGAAAATATGTTACGTGTAAGCAACGTTCAATTGCACATGACAAATTAGTACCGGTAGGTAAATCAATAGTTACGAGGTTATCATAGGTGATAAGTTCTTCATTGTTTTTACATTTTACTACATTTCTCAAACAGAACCTGTCCTAGGGAACTCAGTAGGTCTTGTTCAGGTGTCCCTGGCATGCAAGGAATGCAGTGATCCTTGCACAATGGCTTCAGACTTTTTAATGTGACAGAGGAAACCTGTCTCTCTTTTGAAAAGTGGAGGGCATTCATAATTTCTTGGTCTCTTTGAACCTGGAAGAGAAATGTGATCAACAGTAACCATAAGCACAGACACTAGACTAATTAATAAATATAGTACCCGCTTAATACAGACACCCTGTCAAAACCTGCATTTTCTTGTACACTGAATTCACTACATGGTTATTAATTAGTACACACCAAACTGAATTACATTCAAGATATTCAGCACATTCGCATATTTATTTAGGAATGACTTTCACTAATAATAGATAGATTTTATTAATGGGATCAAAATTTCAATTTTGCTTAGCCTATTGCAATATTCCAATGATTTTCTGAATCCAGTACCATAATTTCAAATAACTGTTGATTGGTTTATTACTAGTGTCAGGCAAATGGTCACATGCTGAGTATTTTGACTGTGATGAATTGTCTGCAGAGAAATGGTGTTGTGACATACATCCAGCACACTAAAAGGCTGGCATTGAGCTTTTAAGGCAATGGTTAAAACTTTTTTTCATGTAATCCTAAAACTAATTTTCAGAAAACTTACTGTTACATATATTAACGAGTAATAAATTAATACATGAATACTTACAAGCCCTGTTTGCAACAACTTCAGGGAATCAGCTTTTATGGCATCCAGCCTTTCCTTTTTATAATCAGAAATCACCTAAAAGGTAAATTGAAGGATTCCCCTTGAATGAAATGTTTACATGCATGTACATGAAAAGAGCTGATAGACTATTTTACTCTTTGAGCCAAAGCAATGATAAGAAAGTATCTTCACTAAAACTTGTCAAAAAGGCAAGTGGTACTAAACTATGAAATGATAATGACCATCACAGTTAATGATATCAACTTATGCAGCTGATAAAACAACAACCTGAAAAAAACTTCAGGCGAGAAATTTTCTTCAGGTTGTTTTGTTATCAGCTGTTTAAGTTGATATTTTTGGTGGAATAAGGGTCCTCTGTGCATTTTTAAGCAAATCGGCCTTATATTGATCACTTTTCAAACACAGCATTCATGTCACAGAGATGCGGCTAACATATTATATGTCAGAATTATATGTAGATCATCACAGTGAAGGTGTTCCAACCTAAGCGGTTGAAAAGAAGAAACCTGAAAAAAAATTCAGACTTGAACGGGAATCGAACCCATGACCTCTGCGATACCGGTGCAGCGCCCTAACCAACTGAGCTATCAAGCCAACTGGGAGCTGGTTAATTGAGAGTTCGTATTATCCCATAGATGGAGAATAAATGAACATGAATATATGAAATTCATATATTTGAACTGCGGATAAAGATAGAATAATTATTATATGTAGATCATCGCAGTGAAGGTGTTCCAACCTAAGCGGTTGAAAAGAAGAAACCTGAAAAAATTCAGGCTTGAATGGGAATCGAACCCATGACCTCTGCGATACCGGTGTAACTCAGTTGGTTAGGGCACTGCACCGGTATTGCAGATGTCATAGGTTCGATTCCCGTTCAAGCCTTAATTTTTTCAGGTTTCTTCTTTTCAACCGCTTAGGCTGGAACACCTTCACTGCAATGATCTACATATAATTCTATCTTTATCCGCAGTTCAAATATATGAATTTCATATAATCATGTTCATTTATTCTCCATCTACGGGATAATACAAACTCTCAATTGACCAGCTCCCAGTTGGCTTGATAGCTCAGTTGGTTAGGGCGCTACACCGGTATTGCAGAGGTCATGGGTTCGATTCCCATTCAAGCCTGAATTTTTTCAGGTTTCTTCTTTTCAACCGCTTAGGTTGGAACACCTTCACTGCGATGACCTACATATAATTCTATCTTTATCTGCAGTTCAAATATATGAATTTCATATATTCATGTTCATATTTTATGTCAGCAACCAAATTTTAAGCCATCAATAAAAGCCTGGTGTACACTATTTGCCTTGATTTCATTGTGCAATAAAAACAGTGATTTGAAGGTTAGTCACTGCTAAGGCATAAATTTATCTTGCACAAAGGCCTTATTTTGTTCTCAAACTAACCCAGTCATGTGTTCCTGTCAGTTACAAACAAATGAATTCATTAATGGATATTTTTTGTTGCAATAAGTGGCTCTTGAAATAAACAATTCAAAGTGAAACTTGATCTGATATTCCATAATAGTTAATGCATGACTTCCAGCCTCAGGTCAGGGTGAGAGTTTGACTGACTTCGATTTGCATAGTTGCACAACCTTTTAAGGACGGTGCCTCCTAATACAGATGTACTTTTGCAAAGGTTATGACTATGGGGAAAAAGTAGATATTAGCAAGGGCTATTGGAATCCAGACAGAAAAATGTGGGTAACTGTGCATTCTTCAGAGATAAGTAAGCAACCATAATTCTAAAAAAGCATTAAAATACAAAGAATGTATGGCAATTTCTTTCCAAACTTAAGCTCTATTATCTCTGAAAAATGAATGGTTACCCCCAATTTTCTTTTTGGATTCTGATAGCCCTTGCTAAGATCTGCTTTTTCCACATAGTCATAAACCGTGCAAAAATATTGTTGTATTAGTGGGCAATTTCCTTAAGAAATCTGAATATACACACTGTACATGTACCAAGATGCGCAGAACGTATGGGCAGTAACAAAAGGAGGCACCGTCCTTAAGAATACGTAAATACCAGGCCTGGTGTTTGAGTTCTCTCAACATTTATGCATTGAAAAAAAAAATGGGCAGCGAAGAGAAAAGAGAATAAAAATAAAGAGATGTAAAAATAACGAAATGTAACTGACTGTTACAGCCAGATTATGCAAATTGTAAACCTGTCAAATTCCTACTCCAGCTGGGTGCCAGAAGCCATTCATTAGTTTGTTATTGACAGGAATGCATGACCAGGTTTGAGTAACCAATGATTCGGTATACAGGGCTGTCATTAAGCTTTGAGTCACCTGTTACCTTGAACTTCACACCCATAACAAACTTGTAAGTAAATTGTAAGGACAAGAAACCGAGTTCATCCATAACATTGAGGTCCCATCATGAATACTCAGCCATAACAGGTGTTAGGGTTTATGGCCCTTAATGACAGCCCTGGGTATACACTGATCACACTAATAGATGTTACCTGTCTGTCTGACAGAAACAGATGGAATATAAGGTGATGTGGTCACTCACAATGGTACAGTAGCTTGACGATCTGACAAAAAACTGTCACTAGCAAACCGTACCAAGCATAAAGATCTCACATTATGAAATTAAATGTATAAACATGATAAAACCCATATTCAATCAGAGTCAATGTGGTCACTTGCAAATAGTACAGTAGCTTGAAGATCTAACAACAAAGCCATAACTAGCAAACTGTACCAAGTACCTGATGTGACCAATCGAACTTTTCAGTAATGGAACTCAATCAAACCCAATCAAACTAAATCGAATGACTAGGTTTGATTGATTTGGAAATCGAACACAATCGAACTAAAGAAATTGTGTGAAAGTTTGATTGTGTTCCATTTTCAAACCCAATCGAACGAATCGAACAAAAAAAAAATCATTCAAAATATATAACTTATTTGAACAGTATGGTTCACAATGTGAGAACAACTTACAAATTAAGTTCATCAGACAACAGAACATTATATAAATTTCAATTCACCCCAGCTATTTTAAATTTTCATATATGATTCATTTATTTCTTATCAGCATATGTAATCTTTACAATAACCCACGCAAAATTCAATGAACCAAGCCGATGATGTGGAAAGAGTTGGTATTGTAAGCTGCCGAGAAAAACTTGCATCTCCCCAGATTTGGCTCTGCTACCTCTATTTTCAATGAAATGTCATCCCACACTGATCATGTTTTGTGATTGCCTTGCTGTCGAACTGAATCAAACCTTATCGAACACAATCGAACCTAATCAACGTTTGATTGCGCCATTTTTTTTTGTGAGAGCTCGACTGAATTCGATTACCGAACCCAATCATATGATTGAGTTCGACTGGGTTCGATTGAATTTGGTTTATCGAATGTTCAATTTGGTTCGATTGGTCACGTCGGGCAAGCATAAAGATCTCAAACTATGAAATAAAATGTGTAAACATGATAATTTAAAACAAAGAAAATATAAGCTTATTCCAGTCTTGATTTTAAAAGGTGTGGGAGCTCAGAAATGAGCCACAATTGATGTTGAGTTTACATCATGTACTTTTGAAGTCCCAAAGAAAGTGTCATCAAGAACACTTAAAGTGCAGGGCAATTGGCTTAAACGTGGTAAATATCAAACAAGGCACGAATATTTGGACATACAAGAGCCTTAGCTCACGTTTTACAGTCTAAAACTTAGCTTACCTCGGCAATTACAGCAAGAACCATGCATGATCATGAGCCATCAAATATGGCGGCCAAAAGTTGACTCGATCCAGCTTGTTAAATGGCAGAAAAACATTCCCACTGATCGTTAATCCGCTGTAAGAAGATTGTTTGCAGCTATTCAGAGACCGTGGAGCAGGGAGAAGGAATAGTTCACAAGCCATCTCTCCAAAGCGACAGAAATTTTAGACCTCAAACGATGAATTCAACGATCGGCGCCAAACACGAAATACGAACAGCACGTCGGGAAGGGAACCACTTTGCGCATGATCAATTCGTACCCAAGGTCACTCGGCCAAACCCACCCTGGTACGAGATTGGGCCAGAACCGGCAAATAAATGAAAATGCGAACCGCTTTTCGATTCATTTTCATTAGCTCTAATAATATCAGTACTCTAAATCTACAACAATTTTTTTTTTCAAATTGCAACTGCGTTTTTAATTTTTTTCTTATCCGTTAAGTTGAGAAAATACCGCTGCGAAGGAGCAACGAGCCCGGTTGGTGCATCAAATAGGTCTATGCATCGTTCGCCAATGAAATTAAACGGGGGTATTCTCAGATGAATATAATTAACGCCAGTGCTCTGTTTGAAACGTTTCCAAATTGATAAACTAACGCAAATTTGTAACACCTATAAATTATGATGCCCTGTTTGCGACTTCATGGTTTACAGCAGGAGCCTGAGATTTTATGATGCCCCGTTTGCGTCAATTTACAGAGTTTTTGTGGTGCCCCGTTTACGTCAATTTACAGAGATTTTATGATGCCCCATTTCCTTCATTTTACAGACATTTTACAGAGCCCCGTTTATGCCCTATTACAGACATTTTAAAGAGCCCGGTATATGCCGTTTTAGAGACACTGGTAGAGTCTAGATTCCATAGGTCCAAAGGAGGTCATTTTCTTGACTTAACTTACATTGAGAAAAATTCAAGAAGGAAGAAAGAAAGAAAAGAAGAAGGAAAAAACCGGAACAGAATGGCACACCAACGACCGTTAATTGCCAGGAATAAAATTTTAAGAATATAAATACAGTGTTACCATAACAATTAATGAAACGTAACCACCCCAAGGCTCCAGCACACTCTTCTTTGATAAACCGGAACTCTATTCTCTCTGTTCAACCGAAGCACGATCCTTGCCTACGCCAGTACTCGAACGATAACTGATTTACTAGATTAAATATACCTCACGTATCCTGGGAACCTCGTACATGCCATTTTACAGACATTTTACTTGGCCCAGTATATGCCATTTTACGTCAAAGCCCCGTATATGCCATTTTGTTTTCACAAAGAAATCACCTTAATTTCTTATCAGATACAGGAGCCCATTACTCTGTCACTCTGTCTGTTCAAGCATCAACAGCAACCTTACTGTAACTGGTAAAACCATTTACATGTTCAAAATCACTATTTACAGCTCATTTACATGACACATGGAAACGATATGCGGTTCAATCGCCCCATTTTCTAGTAACCATAAATTTACGTGTTACTTACATTATCCTCAAATCTGCATTAGAACATGACCATGTAAAGTACCATTTACAGGACATTTACATTGTCCATGGAAAGATATCAGTTCCTCGTAAATTCAATTTACAGAGTTCTAACACTGCAGTTTTCTGTTAAGACCATTTACATGTTATTTACATGATGTGTTCAAACAATTTACATATTTTTTTACACTACAGATACTGTAAATTTGCCAAAAGGAATTTACACGTTTTTTACATGTTTTTCGAATTATAAGACCAGAAAGTGACCCTGTAAATTTTCATTTACACCACGTTTACATAATCTATTGAAACGTGTAAATTTCATGTAAATTTTGTTTTACAAAACCTTAAAATGTAAATTGCAATTTACAAATCCTGTAAATCCAGATTTACATGAAAATTACATGTTTCGTAAATTTTCAACTTTTCCAGTGCCGTTCGCCACCGCGATGCAAGCAGTTTTCCATTATCGCCGATGCTGCTTTTACAGAAGCAAATAAAGTGCTGGACGCCTTTGTAAAAGACCTTCGAAAGTCCGGAAAAATAGCTGGAGTTGTCCACAAGAGAGCGATAACAAAGGAGCAAATCCAGAAGCTCTACGAAAACGGCGAACTTGGTCCAGCCGACAGCAAAAATCCCGCTCAGCTTCAGCGAACAGCTTGGTTTTACCTTGGTTTGTTTTTCGGAAGACGGGGACGAGAAAATCAGCGTGAAATGAAGCCTGGAATGCTTGCCCTTAGAGAAACACCTCAGGGAGTCGAGTACTTTGAGCTGAACAGGCAATTTCCCGGCGCGCTGCCGGCGACAAAGAATCACCAGGGAGGCCTTGCCGATGCTGAAGATGAATCAGACGCCATGATATTTTCCGTTCCTGACTCGCCACGATGCCCAGTGAAGACAATCAGCAACTACTTGGCCCACTTGAATCCGGGTATAGACGTTCTTTTTCAAAGACCAAAGGAAGCGGGCAGCTCAAAATTCAACCCAGAGCAAGACCAAGTTTGGTTCTGCAGCGTACCTATTGGAGCAAGCACGCTCGACAACATGTTGAAAACGATGAGCAAACGAGCAGGCATCGAGCCACATCTCACAAATCACTGCCTCAGAGCAACTGCCGTCCTGTCCGACAGCAACTGCACAACACAACATATCAAGGCTGTAACCGGTCACAAGTCAGACCAGTCTGTGGAATCGTATAATGATCGCCCGTCTTTCTGTCAGCAGCAAGCTATGTCGCGTCTTCTGAGCTCTTTCTTCGACCACCGCGGATCCTGTGCAGGTGACGAGAAAGAAAACGAGGCCTCCATAAACCCTGGTAGAGGGGTCACTCTTCAAACATCTTCTTCACGTGTTTTGGTGTAAAACAACCAGCTGTCAGTTGCACAAAGCAGCGTGTCCACTCCTGTAGAAGCACATGGCGAACAACGT
>OZ034972.1:37261737-37436737 GCA_964030785.1 Siderastrea siderea
AATCAATAAGGTCAGTTAAAGCATCATGCAGTACAAATATTACAGCTGGAACAAGCATTCTCAATCAAAACAGTCAAATCTTTTACTCTTACTCTGTTTATAGACTGTCGGTAGTTGATAGACTAGAAATGCGTGTAAACGGTCCCACTTACGTACGTATTTTAGGGATTATGACTATGACGAGTGCATTCTTTAACTAATCTGGGGCAAACCTGAGAGAGAGTCTCAAAAAATGAATTAACGAGTTAAAGTGAACCCGGCACTTAAGTATCAAGTTACGTAAGCACAAAGCGGCTGGTTTCTTTTTCTGCATGGGCTTTTTTTGAGTTTCTGAGCCTAGGGGGGGGGGGGCAAAGATCTCGAAAAGTATTAAAGCTCTTGCGATGAAACTTGGCACGTTTGTAGCATGTCATTAGCTTAACAGATTTATCTTACATGTCAATTATGACGTGTCGTGACGTCACAATAACGTCACAAACCTGCCATTTTGAATTTGAGGCCGCCATCTTGAATCTCAAACCTGCAGTCATACAGCTGACAATGACGAAGCCAAAAAATAGATGATTTTGTTCTAAGAAACATACATAGTCAAAACAAGCACACGAAAGTAAAGAAAATGTCTTCTTCCTACAAAAGAAGGGGGCAAACCTGAAAAAAGATTAAAAAAAGACAGAAAATAGTCAAAGTACACTTCTTAATGGACGGTTGCTATGGAAACGTCAATCATCATAGACACGTCATGGAGACAGGAAAATTTTCTCTGATAAATTTTAGGAAACGTCACGAGATTTGGTGATTATTCGTCTTGCCGTTTACAAGTTATAATTCGTTAAAGTCAGCGCGGGCAGAATGCGTGCCCCCCCTCCCACAGGCAGAATAAGGGTTAAAATATAGTGAAGCACAAGTGAAATGACGTCATACACATGTTTCCGTGCCTGCATCCAAACGGCAAAGCAACCAGTTAAAACCCGTGGTACGTAATCACAGTTTTATGAAACTGCAGTGTACATCTTCGGTATTTATAACTAACCTCCAAACTACATCATCTTCTAATTTAAAAAAGGAACAGAATTAATCTATTTTTGTTTAATAGTCACGATCTATACATATTTACCTGAAAAGAACTTGATTGACAATACGGTTCAAGTTTTACCAGGGAGCCGTTTATTTCGTGCCGTCTGTTCAAAACGGACTCGGCAACTGTTGTGAAAGAAAGGCAAGCCTTCATGAAAACTAAAGCTTACGTTAGACTCACATTACATTAAAATAACCATTTCTGGTTACCTGTTGTTGATGAAGGGAATTCGGGTTGAAGGGTTGATGAAGACGAAGGGAATAAGTAAGTAAGTAAGTAAGTAAGAAACTTTATTTACGTGTCAAACCATGTAGCCTGGGATAATACCATACTAATTAGGGGACACAAAATAACAATATACAAAACTTAAGATAGAAACAAAAATGTAATAGAACTATTGAAGAAACTGATACTAATCAAATAAACTAGTAGTTGCTAATTCTAATCTGATAATCTGATTATCGAATAATAGTCGAATAATAATCGAATAGTAATCACTAAAAAGGTGATGCAAAAAGTGATAAAATCATACAGTTGGTCTAAAACTTTTCTAACTGCCAGCCGTTTACAAACCGAATCAAGGTGTGTATGCACTCCCTCGCAGTCCTCGGAGCCCTTTTTTCTTCTCCCCTCTCTCTCCTCCCTTTTCTTTTCTCTCCCGTGCGGTTTCTAGGCTCATGGGAGTCAAAAATACCCAGTTTCGGTGTCGTTCCGGTGAAAATGGGCAAATCTTCAGGAGCCACCTTTTCAAAAGTCCAGGTAGATGTTGCAAGCAAATGTTGCCAGGTGGTGAAAAATGACCGCATTTGGGCCGATGAGTAGCCTTTTCAGCATTACTTGGCCATCTTAGCCCATTTCATGCCAACATCTACCCGGATTTTTGAAAATGGTGCCGCTCGGTTCAGGTGTCTGAGCGGTGTGTCGCGGGCACTTTTTTTTCGTTCAGAAACTATCTCCAAAGTAGGCAATATAAAAATTATGAGTGCCAGGAGTCCTTTTTTCTTCTCCCCTCTCTCTCCTCCCTTCTCTTTTCTCTCCCGTGTGGTTTCTAGGCTCATGGGAGTCAAAAATACCCAGTTTCGGTGTCGTTCCGGTGAAAATGGGCAAATCTTCAGGAGCCACCTTTTCAAAAATCCAGGTAGATATATATATATATATATTTTACGTTTCCCAAAATTTTTACTTGCAAATTTAAACATGTTCTAGCATGATTTTTTTTAATTGCAAACAGTACACCACTCTACAATACAATAATTACAACACTTACACAACTAACGAGACTCTGCCTACACTAATGACAATACAATACTTAGACAATTTACAATATTATACTCTATTTACAGTATGGTACTCTAATCACTCTAAAATTATGTAATTATTATTACTCATACAAATTACAATATGATATTCTGCCCACGCTAACACTTGAAAGACTTACAATATACTCTAATTGCAATATAATTCTCTAATCACCTTATAGACATTATAGTTACACTACTTGTCATGAGAAACTTACACTACTTTACACAATTACTTTCTATATTAATATTCACGAGGAGTTAGCTTACAGACAGCACTTAGTCCTTGATAGAAGAAGCTTGATTACTATTCAAGAGAGGGTTCCATTTAGCGTGAAATTTTTTTCAAGGTCAAGTTGTTTTGAGATGCTATAAGCTTTTCAGTCTCGTATTTTCTCTTGACTGTATCTTCAAATGGCAAAAAAAGAGGGTTTTGATTATTCTTGCGACAATTCTACAGATAAAGTTTACCTAAAATAATAAAGTAATTGAGCAGACTAGATTTCTCATCTAATATTCCTAATATAATGTTTTTATAATCAAGTTTTATTTGCTCTTTTGTAATAGTTAACCAAAAGTTTTCGAATCTGGACCAAAATTCTGTTGAAAAAGGACATTGGTAAAAGAAATGTTCTAATGTTTCTTGAGAGGATTGACAGAACGTACATAGGTCACTAGGAATCTTCCCAATTTTTGCTAATCTGGTATTTAGAAACAAAACGTCATTTAAAATCTTGAACTGAAAGCACTGTGCAAACTTTTCTACAGCAACTGATTTTGTTAATATAAATGTTTTGCAAGTCGCTTCCTCCCTAAGGCTAAAGTTTGACATTAGTTTACAGAAACCTCTAGAATATTTGGCTTTGTCTTGAGTGAGAAGGGCGTAAAAGTTTCTACTCTTGCTCGAGGTAGGATCAAAGCTTTTGTCGCCACATTTAAATTCCAGTGTTCTTAAAACGTTTCTATCGACATTTAGATTCTTTAAATACTTTGGTACAGAACATCGAATTGCAGTCCAGGTAAGGTAATTTGTATCTTTTAAACCCATGCCTTTCACTGAGTTAAAGGAATCAATATTATTCAGAGCAAACATCAAATCACTGACAAGAATCACACTAGCATTCACATAATTCTGATAATAGATCGGTTTGTCGTCTATCCTTATATTGCAGTTATTCCAAATTATCGAGTCAAAAGATGTAGTTTCCGTTGCAAATTTTGAACGGAATTCAGACCACCACTGCAGCATTTCTGAATAAAAAATCGACTTGATATTATAATCATTAATGTTATAGTTGCAATGAAAAAAGAAAAATCCACCGAAGGGTTTGAGCCGATATCTAAGATAGCTTTTCCATGGAAGTGACTCAGAATTGAGAATTTTAGAAATCCACGCTAATCTTAGAGACTTAATTGAAGTCTCCAGATCAGTAAGGTTTAACCCGCCATTGTCGAAACTATTAATTGCGGCTTTTCTTGTTATTTTATCAGGCCCTTTCCACAAGAATTTATAAATTATTGTTTGTATCAGTGCAACAAATTCCGAGGGGAGTGGGAGGATAGAAAATATGTATATCAAGTTGGGGAGAAGAAGACTTTTAATAATGGATACCTTGCCCAATAGAGAAGGACCTCTCCAACTCCAAAGATGTATTTGTTTTTCAATATCGGAAATCTTATAGTAAAAGTTCTTTTGGAGCGACTCTTCGCTGTTATAACTGAGGTGCACACCAAGGGCTTTTACAGTTTTGCACCATTTTAAAGATAGAGGTGTTTCGGTATTGCCACGACACGAACCAATCCACATTGCTTCTGTTTTGGTATAATTAACTTTTAATCCCGATAGTTGTTCAAATCGGTCAAGTAAAATAAAGAGGCTTCGTACGGAGCGTAAATCAGATAAGAAAGCAGTAAGGTCATCTGCATATTGAACCATTTTCCATTCCTCTGATTCTAATTTGATCCCTTTAATATCGGCACTAGTTCGAATTGCAGCAGCCAAAAACTCAATTGCGATTACAAATAAATATGGCGATAGAGGGTCTCCTTGCCTGACACCTCTCCCTAACTCAAAATTTGCTGAGAAAGTTCCGTTGTTTATTATACAACTGGATATATTACTGTAAAATGTTTCAACGTATCTTATGAGACTGTGACCAAAGCCGAAAGTTTCTAGACATTTAAATATAAACTTCCATTCAAGACTGTCGAATGCTTTTTCGAAATCTATAAATAATAGAATGCCCGGAATACTGACTGTTTTGGTGTACTCCATTACGTCTAGAATTGATCTAGCTGCCTCCCCTATGTATCGGCCGGAAACATATCCTGTCTGGTTGCTGTGAATTATCTCTGCTAAAATCTTAACAGTTCGTGTTGCTATTACTTTAGATGCTATTTTGGCGTCAACATTAGTGAGTGAAATTGGTCTCCAATTTTCAAGGTAAGTTCTATCTTTACCAGTTTTTCAATAAGTGTGATAACACCTTGTCTTTGCGAGCTGGACATTTCTTTTCTTTCATAAGCCTCATTAAAACATTTAACCAATAATTCACCGGTTGAAATCCAAAAGACATTGTAAAATTCTATAGGCAAACCATCATTCCCAGGAGTCTTACCTAATGGGAATGTTTTAATAATGTTTTGACATTCATCAATAGTTATTCTTCCTTCACATTCGTTACTCGCTTCACTCGAGAGCTTTGGTAGATTTGGATTTTCAAAATAGGCTGTCGCCTCTGGAGTGTCTAACTTTGTTTTGCAACTGTTTTGTTTTGTTTCTGTGAGTTTATTATCTAGAGAGGATCAGTAGAGATGACTCCACTAATGTGCAATTTTCGAATGTGTTTTTTAATGTGATTATGTGTTCATGCCATCGTGCCCTTGCCCGAATAATAATACCTTCAACTTTTTTATCATACATAGATTCAAGTTCGTTTTTACAGCTTTCCATTGTTGTTCGCGTATTGTCGCAGGGATTATCTTGAAAGGCGGCTAATGATTCTTTATATTTGCAGGTTAATTCTTCTTCGCGTTTCTGCCGAATTTTAGATAATCGTTTTCAAAAAATCATAGAATCAGTTATTATATTAAATTTAATCCAGTCCCAGATCGATCTATGGTCTTTTAGATCCTTGGCTTCTTCAAGCCAAATCAGCAATTTATCATTTATCATGCTTTTATATTCTTCGTTCGCAAGTAACGCGGTATTCAATTTCCAGTAGCCAGGACCTCTACTATTTTCCTTGATTTCTTCCAGTTCTAGAAATATTGCAGAGTGGTCCGATTTAATTGAGGGTAAGATATCCACATTAGACACTAAATCATGTAGTTTATCCGAGATCAACCACTAATCTGATCTACAAAATATAAAAGGAGAACAACGACCCCAGGTAAACCTTTGTTGATTTGGATTTTTTATACGCACAAATTTCATGGAGACTGAATTCATCCTGAATTTCTTCAATAGATTTTACGACGTGTCTTCGGGGAATTTGAATTCCACCTTTTTTGTCTAAAGCTAACATTTAAGGGACAATTAAAATCACCTCCCATAGTTATGTTTTCTCCATTACCGAAGTCATTGGTTCTTAATAAATTCGAAAGATTGTGATAAAATTTAACAGCGTCGGCATCTTTGTTCGGTCCATAGATGTTTGCAATTGTATAATTTTCCTCTTTGATCACAGCTTTTAGCAATATAAGTCTTCCAATTGAATCTGTCTGAGTCAACCGTATATCAATATCGAAGCCTTTCTTTATAAGCACCGCGACACCTCTGGCGTTTGTGTGCCCATGAGAAAATAATATCTCCGCGCCCCATTCTTTTTTCCACTGAGCCTCTCGCTCTTTGCAGGAGTGTGTTTCTTGTAAAAATATCAAATCAGCCTTTTGCTTTCTACACCAAGAAAATATCGCTCGCCGTTTTTTAAAATTGCGTAGGCCTCTCACGTTTAACGATAATAATTTAATAGTATCAGGCTTCAGATGTTGTTTACTCAGCATTTTGCATGCATATGAGCAGTTGTTTCATTGCAAGGAAGAGGTGCTGTTTTAGGTACAAAATTACATGAAAGAATTTTCTTTCTTGTGTATGGTTTCTCTGTATAGCGAAAGCAGACACAAGTAGAATTTTTCGCGCAGTATAAGCAGGAACAAAAACAAACACAAACACAATGACAAACACACAGACACATATAAACGAAAGCGCACTTACCATCCTGTGGTTGCAATGCACTCCCGTCGGGATCTCCACATAGAGGCGATAATCATACGATACAACAACTAGCCTACTTACTAAATCTTATATCCGAACACGAAAAACAAACTTAAGATGATACTCTAGCTGTCGAAGCTTGATATAGTCATAACTTGGTAGTGTTCCTATCATAAGGTAGTTATACAAAGGATGTCAAGTCTGATCCAGTCTAACTTGAAATAACAACTATCGTACACTTTCTTCGGTCTAATACCCGAGTGTAAACAATATCATAATAACAATAAGACAAAAAAGAGAAAAGAATCTAGGATATTTTACCGTGATATTGTCATAGCTTGAAAGTGTTCTTCAATACAATAACTACACAAAAGGTCGATCTGACTACTCATCCGGAAGCTTGAAGGATTTCAATTTTGAGCAGTTTTTCTCCTTGAATAAAATTTGCGCTGGTACCGACCAAGGTATGAAAGCAAATTCAACATCATCATTTTCTCTAATCCCCTTGAGATGAGACTTACGAAGCTCTGCTCGTTCTTTGCGGACGTTCTTTGAAACGTCATCAGAAATAAATATCTGACTGTCCAGGAAGAGGTTATCCTTCAACGCACTTGCGGCGACTTTAAGAATTTGAACTTTATCAGAGTACCTTAGGAGATAAATATGTATCGGTCTGGCCGGTGAAGGGTTTTCGGCCGTGGCTCGTTGGCTGACATTCGTTCGATGGCCCTCATCACTTCGATGTTTTGAAGTTGCATGTGTTTCTCGAAGAATTCTACTTTCAGAAAAGACTCAAAAGAGTTATGTGCAGCTTCTACGCCTTCCTTGAGGCCCCAGAGAACGGTGTTGTTTCTTTTAGATCTAATTTCCAGGTCTTCCATCTTCTTGTGAATTGATGCTAATTCTTCACGGGTAGCCTTGAGAGCCAGTTCGTTGTTTACTTCGCTCATTTGTCTTTCAGAGCATTGAAATCAGCGGCCGTTTTTTCCTGGGAGCTCTCTAGACTAGATAATTTCTCAAGGATACTGTTTAGTTTTGTTTCTTGCAAGTCCCTAGATTTGAGTAGGTCGTCCATTTTGGCGAAGTCGGTATCCAGCTTTATCGAAGTTGAATCTGCATTGTAATCTTTACTGGGCATTTTTAAGGTCTTAGACCTTGTTCTTAGAATCATGTAGAACGTCTACCAAGCTTAGGCAGTCGTCATTTATCAAAATACCGAAAATTGATGAACTTTAAAGTAGAGAGCTCGAACTCCTAGTCTTACCAGCGTGGCGTCATCACGTGACTCCGGTTCCGTTTATATATATAATTCTTTACTAAGTTTTGACAGCTACTTTGACTTCATACCCTTGGCTATAGTGACGACAATAGTAACCAGTCTCTAGCAACATGTAAAAAGTTGGGAGTGCAATGCAGATTCCACTGTCGTGTTTTAGATTTTGTTGCTCCCAGTTTTGATCATGCGCACCATGACTGGCGAAAAATGTCTGCGCAGGCGCCGCGCAAAAAAAAATCACGTGGTAGATTTCCGTGAATGTTATTGGTTCTCGGTGAGAAAATGCTCTCAAGAAGGAAAGAAAAATGGCTGCCGTTTGGGAGTTGACAGACTTGTGGTTTTCTTACCTTTTTGAGAGATCGAGGCTTGTTTTATGGCCGATTTCAAGCGGACCTTATTCTATGGAAACTATTACGTTGGGACACCGTTCAGCAGGTCGCTTCCAACCTGCAGTCGGGTAAAAATCGACGTCTTAATGTGATGTCTTCGCCAGAAAGGGCTGCGAAAAAGGTGAGTTAGTTTCGCGTTTTTTGATAGTGTTAGTCTCTTGCCACGTGGTACAAAAAGATGTTGTAAAGGAACGAAAGACTGATTCTTTGTGTAGATGCATAAATTAGCTTGTACCACGTGGCAGGGAAAGTGCATTGTTATGTGACATGCAGACTATTTTTGCACGATTTATCTCGCGTTGCAGGCGGAGACGCCACCAGAAGATCGATGATTCGATCACTTAAAAATTCGATCCAGACTGCTACGTTTGTGTGATTGAGGAGATCTTCCGGCCATCGAAGAAAGGTTATAGATATCAATAGACATTCATAGATAGATCAATAGATAGTCGTCAAACATTTTTTTTTATACATTTTATTTATTTGCTACCCATACACATGCAAATAAAAAAAGAAAGAAATACATTGAAATAAGCTTATATAGTGGCGACGAGGCTAAACCATGGGGATTATAAATATTAAGCCTCTTCTGTTTTGAAAAATAAAAAGGTGTTAATTTCATTTCATTTACAAATTTGTTAAAGACTAAGTCATTATGTTCTTATTATCAAAGAAGTAACAGGTTGCTAGATATCGAGTTAAGCTTACTTCTGTCAGAATTCAAAGAATTACAGAACTTGGCCTTGATAGTATACAGCAAATTGCCAATGCCTAGTATTAGTTTTATAGGGAAGAATGTGGAAAGCATTTGCATTTAGAGTATCGTAAGTATGGATTTGCATATTTAAGGGAAGAGTGTTTAACATTAAACTTTCCAGAAGAAGAGAGTAGTTGAAGATTATGTATGTCATGAAATTTTAGGATGTTGAGTGAAATTAAGATTGGATCTGTGTGGACCTCAAAGTTGGATTGATTGTCTCTGAAAAATTACAATATGACAGAGATTATATGTGTACGTAAGACCCCACTCTGTATTACAGTACAAAAGATAGGGATAGTTCATTAAATAGCATAAGGTGTACAGTGAGGTTTTCAAGAGATAGAGCTGCATTTGTAAATTATGCCGATCAATTTTGACATTTTATACGCCACATAAGAGATTTGGGCTTTCCATATTACCTTAAATGTAAAATGCTTTTATAGTCTCACTAGTTTTCCATTGTTTTCAACTGGTGTTGTACTGTCTCTTTTACTTACATTTCTGTTACTTGACAAAAGATTTTGGTGACATCTGAGTCTTACCATGGAGATTTTCTCTTTAATTAATATCCAAGTCTGTATAAGCCACTTACACTGTAGTGCTTTGTATGGGCTACTACTAATTTGTTTACCTGTAAGGTGGTCCTGGAGGCTGGAGTGACCCATTTTAAATCAGTTGACTTTAAAGCAGTTTGAAGTTTAACACACATAAAAAGTGTGTTAACAAATTTTCAGTTCAAGGGAATTTGTATTTAGAGAGATTAAGCAACTGAAGTTCTGTCTGCAAAAAATGTTTTTTGGGAAAAATACCACAACAGACAGCTCAAATTGTAATTGTGATTTATGAAAGCATTCCGTGCAGTACACAAATTTGACAGTTTACAATCTCCGGTTTCAAAATTATTGTAAAATTGTCACAAGTCACAGTCTCTTCACTTAATGCACTTTATTCACGCTTTCTCTTGTTAAATAACATAGTATTTTGGCAGTGGAAATGTACTGAAATGTATTACTAAATTTTGTATGAAGACAGCAATCTCTGGAGTAATTAAATGTAAGTTTCAGTGCATGACATTGAAATCCTAGCCATTGCCTGTAGTTATCAAAGGCAACTGCTTCTTACAGGTCACCGAAATAGCAATCGTGTCCTTGAAAAAGATAGTAAAGTGTTCACAAATATCTATGGAAATTCATTTCTTCATAAAAAGCCAATGTTCTCGTTTAATTTGTTGAATAACTCTGATATGTAAAACACAAATGAAATAATGAACCTGTTATTGCTGCACTTACTGAAAACTTGCTATTTGCAAATAACAAAGTCAGATGTAATCATTATTGATCTTTATTCTTTTTTATAAGAATGGCATTGGAAGGACGAAATAAAAAGTTAGACGTTTCAAAAGGGCTATATCCCTTTCCACATCCAAATACATAACAATGAGAGCAATAAGAATATCAGCTGTACTAGCATTTTGGTAATAGCCATGTCAAAAATTAATAAGTGTCACATTGCTGCTGGAAGGTTGCATCGCTTATTCCGGGGGCGGCGTCTACTAATATTTTGGCTTCTAAGTTGGGCGTTCATTCGGGAGTGACTCTTATTCAAGAGGGTTGCTCTTTTGAGTAAATATGGTATTCTTGGTATAGCAAGAACTCAAACTGAAACTGGTACTCTTGATAAGAAAATAATGTACATGTAAAACATTTTGGGTAAAACTACAGAAGCTACCACGCAGCACTGGAGCAGAAAGGTGAGAATGTTACAAGGTTAGACTTGAAAAGCAGTGGTGAGCTGGAACTCACTCATTGACATACATGTAGTGAAAATGAAATGTGTTCCAACATACTGTATTATTTTGAGAAATTGTTGTGGGAATAAAGGTTACCTAACAAATTTCATCAGTCCGATGTATTACTGTTACTGAGTTATTTTACTTAGGGCCTTTGATTTTCGGAAATTTATCTGTATAATTATAAGGTCTTTCTGCCTTTAAAAAGAGAGTCTATATTCCTGCAAAAAAACAATCAGAAGTGACGGCATAAACAATGACACCTTTGCTTGGCAGCTGATGGTGTGGAGCACATACTGCACACTGTACATAAGCTTTCTAATTCTCCTGAGCTGACTCTTTAGCTTTCATTACTTGTAGGCTGTGCTGACATTTATGACAATATCCTTTTTTAATATATAGTCTAAGTAATTAGTAGTCAGCTGATAGAAAATGAGAAGTGTTTATTTGCATGGAATTAAGGTACACATCCTGTTTCCATAAAAATTAACCTATTTACCTACTAAAACTGGAATGAGACCTTGTTCCAAGTCACTTTTAAATAGTATATATAAAGTTAATCTATGTACATAGTAATGCTTGAAATGATTCACATTTTCTTTTGGTGACAGAATCTACATTTCCATTAAGTCTCCTGGAAGAATCATTTTCAATTGGCATGAACTTAGTCCATTTGAGATATATACATGTGTTTTTAATGATTCTTAGCGGAGCCTGCGGGCAAAGCCCGCCAGCGGAGCTCCATTGCTAAGGAAATATGGTAACCCATCAATCCGAGAAATTTTGGTTGTGACGTAATAGTCACGTGCCCGTCCGTCCGTACGTCTGTCCGTCCGCACAGACTCTGTGGGAGGGGGAGGGGAGTCCCAAGACAACCCGACGGGGGTAGAGACACGTTAATAAAGTTTATTATTATTATTATTATTATTATTATTAGAGAATTATTAGAGAATGCCATCTTTTCTTAGCAGGAAATCGCGCGGTGCTTTAGGGCAACTGGCGTTTTTCTTGGCGGGAAATCGCATGACCATCGTCGCTTTTGAAAAAGAGGTTTCTTTAAAAGCTTAAGCTTCTTTAGCATTTAACGATTGCTCGAGAGTACTGAAGTTTTATACTTGACAAAAAAACATGTAATATCTATAAATGGAAAGAAAAAGTTCAAAGTTACGAAAGCTGCATTCAAAGGACTTCATCGCTTTGTTTTCTTCACGGCGGAGAGTTTGCCCTGTTCTGAAACACAACTGAGTAAGTGAAGTTTTTAAAGGGTCTAAGGCACATGATTTCGAGTATTACGATGAAAGAAATTACGTTTTGAAATGGAAATTTGATTTATGCCATTAGAAATGTGCTATTTACTTTTGACTTTAAAAAAATTATTAGAAAACGCGCTCAGATTTGTGACAGATTCTTGAATATTTTGCCATGCTCAGCCGATTTCACTCGCGTGGACCGACCTACGATTTTGGAAGTGTAACGCGAATTGCATTTAAGAGCCAGTGTCTGTAAATATCGAAAACTCGGCGCCAGTTATGAAATTTTCGATTTCTTCATATTTTGCCTAAATAAACCCTTTAGTGAGTTATTTTCGAAAATACAATTAAAAGTTCCTAAAGCGCTTTAGTTTTTTCAAAATCGAGGAAAGTCTGAAAATCGCCATTTTGGCTTCCCGCCGCCATCAAAAAAAGGGTAAAATGGTGCATTTGCTATTCGCTCGTACAGCTAAACGCGGTAATGTTTACCGATGTACTTTAAACAAATCATAACACCATTCCTGCTCTTTCCAAAACTGTAGTTTATTTGGGAAAAGCTTTTGAATTTTATATCTTTGTAGCTGTTTAATCTACACCGCTCTAAGCGCTTCAGTGGATAAGCAAATTTTAGCTAATTTGTAAGCCATAGAAAGCCCACTGGTACATTGAATTTCAAGCCGAAACTACGATGGTCGTTAAGCTTATACTTCACATTATGCTGTGTGAAAATTTCTTCCGCGGCCCGACAAAAGTGTCCCGTTGAGAGACGGAAACGATGAGTCAATTTTGGCAACGCGACCAATTTGTACTGCAAACAAACGTCACTATAAATAAACCCAACATCAATCAAAAATCAGCTCAGAAAACCTTCTACAGTTCAATATCAGACATCATACACATTGTAACTTAAAACACTTTTTATTTTAATGAAAAAACATCCTACCTTTGGGTATTCGTCGTAAAATAGATGTTAAAAGAAGAAGCTTTGATTCTAGCTTTCGTTATCCGACACCGAATAAATTACATCTCAACCACAGGTCGCAAAGTCAATGCAATCATCTGCTCGTCACATAAGGGTCGTATTTGAGTATTTCCCTCCTTGTTCTGCAAAATAACATGTTTTATAGCAAGGAAATTAACTTATTATCTTGAAAAGTTAACATTCGTGGTACTTTAAGCGTTCTTAAAAACAAACATCTGTTTCCACTCGCTTACATTTGCGTGACAAGAATTCGCTTGCTGCTAAAGCGACAAACTGTATCGAAAAGATAAAATGCAGTTTTCAATAGATTAAAACTGCTCATCGTAGGGAATATATTGCAGAATTTGCGTTGAATAGTTACTGGCAGCGAGGAGGACTTAAAGTCCTAAAAATAAAACAGTGACAGACTAGTGAAAGCCAGTCATTTGAAATTAATTTCCAGCCAGTCTGTCCAACTGAAATACCCTTATTCTGAGAAAACACAACAAAGTCTAACATGGTTAAACTTACCAAGGTGGTTGAAGGATGATCAACTTGACTGTTAGTATTCTGGTAAAATAATAGGAATGTGTTTCTTGCCTAGCTAGTACTAAAAGCTTTAAGACGGCCATGTCAAAGAGCCTGTCGTGACAAAATTTGTTTTAGCGTGATTTTTGGGGCGAACGCCGGGGAGTGGGTGGGGGTAAGGGGAAGGTAGGGCTTTCGGAGAGAAAAATATGCAGGTGTTACACTAAAGGCTACGTTACTGAAATGATACGAATAAAGAAAGCTACAATGCACATTGATATTTTTGTCTGTATTCCCGTTGTTATTTTTATAATAACGTTAATCGACAATGATCCCTTAACCTGTCCAGTGATATAAACAAAATTCATATTTTAAAAAATCTATTTGTATACATATACTCTGCGACTAATTGTTTTACTGTAACCTGAATCGAAAGTAAGAAATAATGTGTATAAAGTCATTTCTCTTTCGTAAACCCTTCCTGTTGCGGTAATATTTGTTTTTCGGCCCACGGCACGAGCCAGTTACAAATCAATCTTGCAGTGTTATTGTGTGGTCTTTTTAAATTTACTCCACAGAGCAACTACAACAATCTACTAATTCTTAAAGAAGAGAAATGTAGGGTACATTCCTCCGTACTGGCGGGGTTGGTGCTTGAAGTTCCAAGGCAACCCCACAGTTAGCTTTTATATTTCCTTGCTTTTAACTAAGGCACACAGATCGTACTGATCGACCACAATAGTGTGGGCGATATGAGGGAAGGTGTCTCTGGCTGTAGAGTAGTTAACTTGCTCTTCTACCGCGAGCACATCTTGCTCCATCACCTGCACTTCTTGCTGACAACCTTTCGCTGCCAAACGAGAGAAGAAGGATGAAATTTGCTGGGCGGATAGAATTTCCGTTACGGCAAGCAGCTTGTCACTATTTGGACCGCGAGCTCGAAGCATTTCTTTGGCGCAACATCGGGGTTTACTTTCTTCCCGGTGCCAGTTAAGACTTCTGCGCGTCCCTAAATCTTTCAGCCTCAGGCCCAGTCGTCCTTGTAGCCTTGGTCGTTGTCGGCTGACACATACGAGGCTGGGACTTGTAACGAAGGCACAAGGCCTGTACCTTCCTGAAGGTGAGAGGCGTACTCCTGTTTTGCAAGGTCTAAGATGCAATACTTTTCAGGGGACAGCTCGCAGGCTTCCAGGGAAAGGTGCCGTTCCATAGTAGAGTCGTTGGAACACACGTACACAGCCCTCTTGTGGACACGAGAACAAATCTCCAGTACTGGGCAAAGCAGGAGTCTTACGAACTTGAGGAACATCGGTTGTTTCTGTGCTGGATTGCCTAGGCTGCCTGACCGTGGATATCGTTTTAAAATGACCGTTTGAAAACGGAGCAGAGAACCAACTTTAGTTAACATCTGAGATAAAATAACAACTTTGGATTAAATTACTATACCAATGGTAAAGAATAAGTAATTTAAATAACAGAGTGCGAAAATTGAAATGTCATTGGAGTGCCATCCAAGGCCCCTTCCCTTGTACACCCTAGGGTAAAACGTTGCTTGACTTTGAATTTATAAAGACGTTTCTGTATGAAATTTCACCTCAAAATTCGTTTTCTCGTAAATAAAACAGTTATAGAGCCCTTTAATACCAACATACTACCTTTTTAAAATCATAAAATAACAAACGTAAAGCGACTGACCTGTATTTTTGTCCACCACAAATCGCTTTCCTGAAACAATGCCATACGCTCCTCATACCACATTTAGTTCCCCATCGCCAAACTCGAAACTGTGCAATTGATTATTCCAAGGAATAATAAATTCAACGTCAGGCAGTGTTTTACCTACGTCTTACCTAAAAGCCAAGTTTGACATCGGTCAAGGCACCGGGAAGAAACTAGACCCCGATGTTGTCGCCAAAGGCGTGCGTCGAGCTCGAGGGCGCAAATGGTGAGAGGTTGTTTGCCCAGCAAATTTCATCCTTCTTCTCTCGTTTGGCAGCGAAAGCGTGTCAGCAAAAGGTGCAGGAGACGGAGCAAGATGTGCTTGCCGTAGAAGAGCAAGTGGACTTCTCTACAGCCAGAGACACCGTGCTTTCCTCCCCTCATATCACCCACCCTATTGTTGTCGATCAGTACGATCTGTGTGCCTTAGTTTAAAGCAGGAAATCAAGAGGAAATAGGGGGGCAGAGAGGGACACAGTCAGTCTAGACTTTGGGATTTGTCACGTTCGGTTAAGTTATTTTTAGATAACAATTCTGGAACGGAAGTCTGTTTTCCGGACGTCCGCATAAAGGCAACCTCGATATGGCGTTTGAAGATCCATTCAAAATTTTGCTTGTAATGGCGGACCAAGTGGTGTTATGTTTTGTCGATGAAAACGACTTCGAAAAACAAGGGAAATGGTATTTATGTGGACGTTTCGGGAAACAGACCCGTTGAAAAGCCAGTATATAAATAACTTTTGTAGAACTGACATATCCCAACCAACGCCCTCAGTGTCCCTCTCTGTTTCCTTATTTTCTCTTGAGGAAATATAAAAGTTAAAGGTGGGGTTGCCTTGGAACTTCAAGCACCAACCCCGCCAGTACGGAGGAATGTGCCCTACATTTCTCATCTTTAAGAATTAGTAGATTGTTGTAGTTGCTCTGTGGAGTACATTTAAAAAGACCACACAATAACACTGCAAGAATTGATTTGTAAAGCTCATGCCGTGGGCCGAAAAACAAATATTACCGCAACAGAAACGGTTTTACGAAAGAGAAATGATTTTATACACATTATTTCTTACTTTCGATTCAGGTTACAGTAAAACAGTTAGTCTGGCAGAGTATATCTATACAAATAGATTTTTTAAAATATAAATTTTGTTCATATCACTGGTTAAGGGATCATTGTCGATTAACGTTATTATAAAAATAACAACGGGAATACAGACAAAAATATCAATGTGCATTGTAACTTTCTTTATTCGTATCATTTCAGTAATGTAGCCTTTAGTGTAACACCTGCATATTTTCTCTCCAAAAGCCCTACCTTCCCCTTACCCCCACCCACTCCCCGGCGTTCGCCCCAATCCCCAATCACGCTAAAACAAATTTTGTCACGACAGGCTCTTTGACATGGCCGTCTTAAAAGTTTTAGTACTAGCTAGGCAAGAAACACATTCCTATTATTTTACCGGAATACTAACAGTCATGTTGATCATCCTTCAACCACCTTGGTAAGTTTAACCATGTTAGACTTTGTTGTGTTTTCTCAGAATAAGGGTATTTCAGTTGGACAGACTGGCTGGAAATTAATTTCAAATGACTGGCTTTCACTAGTCTGTCACTGTTTTATTTTTAGGACTTTAAGTCCTCCTCGCTGCCAGTAACTATTCAACGCAAATTCTGCAATATATTCCCTACGATGAGCAGTTTTAATCTATTGAAAACTGCATTTTATCTTTTCGATACAGTTTGTCGCTTTAGCAGCAAGCGAATTCTTGTCACGCAAATGTAAGCGAGTGGAAACAGATGTTTGTTTTTAAGAACGCTTAAAGTACCACGAATGTTAACTTTTCAAGATAATAAGTTAATTTCCTTGCTATAAAACATGTTATTTTCCAGTACAAGGAGGGAAATACTCAAATACGACCCTTGTGTGACGAACAGATGATTGCATTGACTTTGCGACCTGTGGTTGAGATGTAATTTATTCGGTGTCGGACAACGAAAGCTAGAATCAAAGCTTCTTCTTTTAGCATCTATTTTACGACGAATACCCAAAGGTAGGATGTTTTTTCATCAAAATAAAAAGTATTTTAAGTTACAATGTGTATGATGTCTGATACTGAACTGTAGAAGGTTTTCTGAGCTGATTTTTGATTGATGTTGGGTTTATTTATAGTGACGTTTGTTTGCAGTACAAATTGGTCGCGTTGCCAAAATTGACTCATCGTTTCCGTCTCTCAACGGGACACTTTTGTCGGGCCGCGGAAGAAATTTTCACACAGCATAATGTGAAGTATAAGCTTAACGACTATCGTAGTTTCGGCTTGAAATTCAATGTACCAGTGGGCTTTCTATGGTTTACAAATTAGCTAAAATTTGCTTATCCGCTGAAGCGCTTAGAGCGGGGTAGATAAAACAGCTAGAAAGATACAAAATTTAAAAGCTTTTCCCAAATAAACTACAGTTTTGGAAAGAGCAGGAATGGTGTTATGATTTGTTTAAAGTACATTGGTAAACATTACCGCGTTTAGCTGTACGAGCGAAAAGAAAATGCACCATTTTACCCTTTTTTTGATGGCGGCGGGAAGCCAAAATGGCGATTTTCAGACTTTCCTCGATTTTGAAAAAACTAAAGCGCTTTAGGAACTTTTAATTGTATTTTCGAAAATAACTTACTAAAGGATTTATTTAGGCAAAATATGAAGAAATCGAAAATTTCACAACTGGCGCCGAGTTTTCGATATTTACAGACACTGGCTCTTAAGTATAAACTTACGGGTTTTCGAATAAACGTTTTTCAAAAATGATTTCTCTGTCCATTATTTTGTGTTTGTTTATTCAGAACAGTAGGACTAAGCACAGCCGCAAGACAACTGCACAAGCTTTGCTTTCAATTTTGACTGTCCGGTCCATCTCTTTGTGCAACTGTCGATTTTCTTGTCCTCGAAGTTTTCAATAGTAATAATCTTTTAAGCGAAGCAGTTGTCGGTTTAAAGCTATTTTATCCCAAAAGCTTCCCAAAACAGTTTTGTGCGTTCCTCAAAGCGCCTAACTTTATATAGGCTTACTTCGCATCCGCAAAACTTATGCCGGCATAATAACAATTTAATTAAAACGTGTTTGGCGTTTCTTTGTTTTGAATCTTGATGGTCTCTGATTAGAGAAGGAAATATAACAGTTATTTGAAAAACTATAAGCGAAGCAGTTGTCGGTTTAAACCTATTATGCCCGAAAAGCTTCCAAAAACGGTTCGGTGCATTTTTTAAAGCGCTCGAATTTCACACAATTTGCAGCCGCGAAACTTATGCAACAGAGTTAAGAATGTTTGGACGGTGTTTGTTCGTTTGTTTTCAATCTCGATGGTCTCAAGTTAGAGAACGAAATATAAGGGTTACTTAAGTAACCATAAGCGAAGCAGTTTTGAGTTTAAAGGTATTTTATCAGGTAAGTAATGTGTGTTCCTCAAAGTGCTTGAATTATTTCGCGGCTGCTAAAACCTACGCGACATTTCTTCGATAAGTTTATTACAAGTGCTTCGGAGCTCCCCAGATCCTTTATTTCGGGTAGTCCCAGTAAAATGCCGGTGAAATGTCAGAATAAATTTTTGACCAGACTAATATTTTTATTTGGTGGCAGTTCATGTTATTTGTTAACATCCGAACGCGATGAAGATAACCCATTTAAACAGTCGAATAATTTTTATTTTGTTTTTGTAAATGGGCGCCGTTTCAAGTTCATTCAAGCGAACAGCCAATAAAACAAGGAGATTTGACAAGCCTTGGATTTGACAGGATGTGGAAACATTGCAAACACCAAGCTAGACGGCTCGTGAGTAAAATAATCAAGCTGTGCTCAGCCTCTAGAACGACTTTTCGAGCTTGGTTTTACAGAACAGATCCCCAAAATATTGGAGGACAATTCGGAACACTTTCAGGCTTTTTGAGAAACATTTTTCGAAAGCGAACGAGCCAAAAAAAGCCCCGAAATATATCTCAGACCGAAAACTTTCAGGACTATTTTTGAGAAACGAACACCAGTTTATTCCTTCGCAGCTCCGCTTTTAGGCTTGGCTAAATCTATATATTATGATTAACTATAATAAGGAAAACCACAAAGTTTAATTTACTTTTTTTTTTACAAAAAAAAAACCGTTTAAATATTTCAATACCTTTTATATATGATTGATACATTTCAATAAATTGTTTGCAAAAATCCTGGAAAGAATTTAACTTTTCCATGTTTTTCTTTTTTGTGAAATGGCTGACCAATTAAATATTACTTTAGCCCCTAAAGGGACTCAAGGCATATACTCCCAACTATTTTCCCAACCATTATAGCTGATACCATTCTCTTTGTAAAAGTTTTAGAAAATACAACATAATATACTACATGATACCTAAATTACTTGTTAGCCAAGTAGTGTGAATTAATACAGAACATTACTGCATTGATTGAAGACTGACCGAAGGGGTCACATAATTTTGCAATTATGCAAATAGTTTTGGCATAGAAGTGGTAATGTTACAACCTGCAAGTGTTCAAAGGCATTCAAATTACTGTAAACTGGAAGTGTTCAATAAATTTTAATTTTTGTTCAGGTAGGTCCTAGCTGAATGCTGACAACTCGAACTTTAGCGGAAATCAAAAACGTTTGAGTAATCGGGAGATGAGAAACCTGCAAATGACAACTTTAAAAATCCATGCTTCTCAGTTTTTCAAAATTTGGTATATAAAATATTTGTGGATATGGAGTAACTGAAGAAAAATTAAAATGTATGTGCATTTGAATACATGAATCCTCTGACACTGGGTTTGGAGGGCCATCTTGGTTGAGTTTTTGGGGCCCATGGTTACAATGTACCTCACTATGGAAACAGGTAGATCAAGGAACAAGCAAACAATTGTACAACAAACAGTTGGCTTTGATGGTGACATGGTTCACCCCCAGCGTTCAAAAACATAAAGGCATGGAGTCACATTAATCAGCCTCGGTTGAACAAAGAATGCTATTTGTGGAAAAAATGTCTAGGAGATGGGAGTCTGTCCGTCCATCACCATGCTTTGTTTTAGATTTCCTGCAAATAATGTTCTTTATTTGTTGGTA
Organism: Siderastrea siderea; assembly: GCA_964030785.1. Classification (NCBI taxonomy): domain Eukaryota; kingdom Metazoa; phylum Cnidaria; class Anthozoa; order Scleractinia; family Rhizangiidae; genus Siderastrea; species Siderastrea siderea. The sequence goes on from OZ034972.1 coordinate 37,282,094, forward strand.
GCTGAGATTCATGACATTCATACTGAGATTCATGACATTCAAAGGGAGCCTGAGGAATGTGACTACATGCCTGTACGTTTTTTTAATGTTGGGTTGAGCCATGTGACCTAAGTTATTTGCATTGGGTGCCAAAGTCAATGTTTATCACATCTTTACACTAATGGTCTGCTGTTTCATTAGTAATTGGTACGTTAAACATTGCTTCATTGTCACATTTCTCCTACTCCAACTGATAAATTGGTGGTTTATTTCCATAAACTCAACTTCAGACAGCATATCAGTGCAATAGATCTTATTATTGGCGCAACATTTTCTTATAAATTTTGCACATACATGTACTGTAATTTTTGCAGTATGTTCCTTATGAGTTTAGTTATATTTGTCTAAAATGCCACTATTATGTGTACATGTAACTATTAGAACATCATTAGAACTACTTATAGCATTGATCAAGTGACATTCAGAGAAAGAGCGATTGCTAGTTAAGGATGTAAACAGCATGTGAGAGAAGACATCCTGGTGGTGCTGTAGGTGGGTCACTGCATCCAGTAAGACCAATCCCTCGGTTTTTCCCTTGAATACCGTCATAGTAATACCACCCTGACACTGGAACAATTGGTTCCTTCAACTTCATGGCACACGTGTAGTGTGCTCCATCCCAGTAGGTGATAGATTGAAGATTATACCTCTGAAAAAATATGTGGATGACTGTCATTAAACGTTGTTGGAACATTACCTTCCATTTGTGACTAGTTGTACAGAAATATTTTTCATTATGCAACAGCTACTTCTTCTACAGTGTGCGATGTCGACATTTACTATGAGAAATGATGGGTCAGGCTAACTTTTTATTCAGGACAGTAAGGATTGGCATATTTCATGCTACACTCCATAATATCTGGAATAGAAACTGACCTAAATGATTTCCATTTGCTTGCAGTGAACATGGATAATTCATGTATGTATATTTGCGAAACAAAGAATTTGCCGTGGACAAGGAAATTCGAGGTATGTTATTCCTTAGATCCTTTCTCACAAACAAAAGCACATTTTCTAACCAGCAAGAAATGAAGAACTTTAAGTATTTGCATTTGTGGTTTCTTTCCATGGCATCTAAGATGACTAGACAGGACAACTAACGACAAAAACAGTGTGAGTTTGCAAAATGTGGAGCACATTTTGTATTATCGCCAAAGATAAGATGAAATATTACTGTACTTGTGTGAAGATGATGTTGGAAATTGCAGCTCTAGTGGAAGGTCACAAGCATCCTTGATGTCGCCTTTTCTGCAGTGATAATCAATGTTTAAAGGGAGAACTAATGGAGTTCCATTGCTGAAATTTCTTGGGCCAAAAGTACAGGTCCCATTACAGTGATGATGTATCCTGACATTGACAATGAAAAAAAAACGTAGAGGATATTACACAGCGGCACGAAGATATGAATTTTGTTTGCGAGTGGTAAAAACAATATCTTATGAACTCGCTGCGCCAAGAGAAAATAAGGGGACACAGAGGGACACTGAGGGCGTTGGCTGGGATATGTCAATTCCACAAAAGTTATTTATAGATTGGCCTTTGAACGGAAGTCTGTTTCCCGAAATGTCCGCATACATGTAAATACCATTTTCCTTGTTTTTCGAAGTAGTTTTCATCGGCAAAACGTAAACGTAACACCACTTGGTCCGCCATTACAAGCAAAAATTTGAATGTTTCTTCAAACAACAGATCCAGGTTGCCTTTATGCGGACGTCCTGAAAACAGACTTCCATTCCACATGGCTATCTAAAAATAACTTTATCGAACTTGACATATCTCAAAGCCTGGACTGGCAGTGTCCCTCTCTGCCCCCTTATTTTCTCTTGGCTGCGCTCATTCGAAAAAATATTGTTTTTTAACAAGAAAATAAAATTAATATCTTCAAGCTGCCATGGAATTTTCTTTTTACTGTAGAGACAAGATTATTTTTGCACAAACAACAGTGTAAGAGTGGGAAATGACGTCACCGATATCCTCACTAGTGACGCTATGGAAAATATGCCAGTCGAGTCCCGGATGTAGTTTCGTATGAACTTTACTAGTGGTCTATTTTCTACTAAAACACTCTTGTTTATATAATAAATTGTTTTACTTGTTTATGTTCAAAACAAACAGAAATGACCAAAAGCAACATGCAAAATGCTAACCTGTAGCATTCTATATGAATGCTAGCAGGGAGTTCCAATAAATCAGATAGAAATGTTACTTCAGGTATTAACAAGAAATTCTTATTGTACTTGTTTATGATGCTACCATCCGCTTGCTTGGACTGTGTTCGAACATGCAAAACTTGTGTTGTGCCCGCTGGTAAGGGACCTCTCCATTCTCTCATGCACCTTGCATCAGGGGTTCTGTACCACTGCTGGAGCATTGCATCCAAAATAGACTGGTCTTTCTTTTTCGGTGCAAGCTTAAGAAGTGAACTGCAACACAATTTGAATTGGGTAAAGATTTTTAACGCTAATAATGAATCCTTACATGTAGTGAGAACCTCAGGAATTGCTGCTGGTCAGTACAAAAGAAACGTCCCTAAATACAGTATAGTCTTTATTTTCTGGTCATGTAACAGAATTTTACAGGGTTTTCACCTCAGAACCGTCTCTTACATGTATAACTCTTATATGAGAGGACTCCGTGATGCTTTTGTTATTACCTGAGCCTACAATTATGACTAAACAATGTGAATGCCTGTTCTAACAGTTCCCATGTCAACTTGATAACTAACTTGATAAAATACTACGGTATACACATTAAGGGTCTTCCTAAAAATTTACACTTACTTCAATGCAATGGCTCCTTTGGAGGTGAAACGTAGGTGCCTTGCAGGACAAGTGGGATTGGAACAACTTGAGTTCATTTCATTTGCTGTTAGGTCGCGAAACGCTGCGAAGAACCGCTCATCTTGTCCCCCCAAGACGTTAATTTGCCTCCTTGTCAAGTCAATTTTGAGGTTGATTTGGGTTAGCCAGCCAGATTAACTTTCCGGTAGTCCATTGTTGGTTTGAAAACATATTATGAACAACTAATAGGGTTTTGGCTCCCTCATACGGTAGTTTTTCAAATGCTTCCAGGAAGTCAGAGTCAGTCGAAAATAATAAATGAAAAGTTGTAAGCAAATTGTCAATTGGACAAGAGTTGATGATCTCAATATCTTGGCCCTGGTAAGAGAAATTACCACCCCAGGGCGGTACAGGAACCGATGGCGTTGTTGTTGTTACTTGCGCTGTTTTGTTCTTATTTGACCTCAATAATGTTAATATTTTTCTTTTAACTCTTTCGACGGTTTCTCCAGCCAACCTGCTGTCGCTTCCAATAAGATTTTTTATTTGATAGTCGGATTTTTGCGGTTTTTCACCGCAGCATTTGTCTACAAATTCTTCAACGGCCTTTTCCGCTCGGAAATTGAAACGACGGCCAGACATCGGATTGCGGCTTCCCTTCTTTTCACTTGTCTGATTGTCCTCCTTAGATACTTGAACTGGCTGTTTATGACCATTTGGACGTGCCGTACTTGTGGAGAATTTTGGCCACGATGTTATTTCAGCGTTAAGTTTGCGGGACTTTTCCTCCAACTCCTTTTCATTCAGACATGACAGCCCAGCTTCTTCGTCACCAGTTTGATCTACATTGGTGGTTTTGGCAGAGGCCTTGGTTTCTTTTATTGTTGAAGATGACGAGAAGATTGCCTGTTTTGCTTTCTGCGCGTTTTCCCGGACGTGGCGTCGTATGCCCTCCTGGCAGATCGGACATGATGAGTGTGGAACACACGCCATGTGGAAAGAGTGTCCACAGCCTTTAAAGACTCGCCAATTGGCATCATCGTATCTACTACAGTTAGGCAAGTCACATTCTTGAAGCGGCTCGGGCTCGGATTCTTCAGTGGGCGAGAGGTGGAATCCGCACGGAAGAACTTTCTCAGACTTAAGCTTGTTTCCAAATAAGAACGGCAACATCCATTCTCGCCTCTCACCAACTACGGAATTTGTAAAATAACTGCTGTGAGGCTTACTGATTATGTTTACAAATACATTCTTTAATGCTTCTGCGGCTTTCAGTTTCGCTTATTTGAGCTGGTTTCGTGAAAGTACGTAGTTCTTGGGGGGAAGAAATGTTTCTCTGAAATTGTGCTGACCATGTTTAGACGCAAAGATAGAACGACAAGGTTTGGTAATTTGGTCGGCTGTAGTGTGAGGCGCGGTCTGGTCACGAATTATGGAGTGGAAGTATTCAACTGGATACTCAGTAAAGGCCACAAGAGAAGTGCGAAAGGCGGCAAGAAGTGGATGCGCAATGTTGTCCCAGTAGATGAGATTCGACAGAAATACGAGAGGTAACTTATCATAATGGTGCCGAGCAAAGCAAAACAACATCAGCCAAATCCTCTTCAATGCAGCAACATACACCATATAGTTATTAGAACGAAAGATCACAGCATAGATTGTTAGTACTAATGGTAGATAGTTGTCGAGAAAATTGCGCATTGTTAAATATTGTAGGTCCTTGCACTTTTCACCAAAGACGTTCATGACGCTATCTCGGATGAGGCTCCAGCCGCCGTATGTTAGCTCCAGAATCAGAGAAACTCTCCAAGGCAGAGAATTTTCAGCAAGAGGCTTAGAGGTACCGAAGATGGTCTGATAAATGTAACGAAAAAGTTCGTGGAAGACTTTAAAAACGCTTTCTTGGCCGTTTAGAGAGACGTGAAGTGGTCCGAGAAGAGGGACTAGACTTGATCGGACAATAGGATATGTCTTGGACGAGTAAATAATTCGTCTTGGATAAAATTGCGCCGGCCAGTCTCCTGGTTGTGGAAGGACGAAACGTTGACAGTATTCTTTCATGTTCGTTGACACAAATATCTCGATGGCTTTTCTAAAATCTTTTCGCTTTGTAGAGGCAATTCCACACAATCAATTAGCATAGTATCGTCCAATTTGCGCATTTTTTTAACTGCTGCATCAACAGAATAATCATGTGTTGTGAGTCGATCTTCCTCATATAATGGGTCAAAGAAACTATTAGTTAACCAGGGCGCATCTGCGTGACAGCACTGAACGAAGGTGCAAAAGCATTAGTTGGTGACTTGTTCGTTCGATGACATATTGCGCACGAGGTCGTCTATGAGAATGCCATTAGGGTGGTTCACCGGCCTACTACTATCCAATTCCGCCCTTGAGACTCCATTGAGGGGACGCTTTCTTGTGTGTACGTTTGTGTAGTCGTCTATGTTGATGACAAGTAATTTTCTATGCTTTGTTGCTTGGTCTATCCATTTGTTGACCGTCTGGTGATGCTCCTTCGAATCCCTCAGTCTGATGAGCTGGTACTCGCGGTCGCCCATTGTGGTGCCAATCGCTCTTTGGGAGTTAAGGAAATTTGTGGAGAGTTCTGACCTTAGTAATAACTGGCCATGGTCGTGCTGAAAGCCGTTGCACTTTTGTTAGAGGCCGTAAGTCATCATATTTGAGATTGCCACTGTTCGTTTCTCGTTTAGTTCTTTTCTCTGTTTGGAATGCCGTGCAGACGTCATTGGATTGAATATTGTTTGAAATGCATTCCTTACAGAGGCCCTTAAATGAATCAGGCTGATAAGAAGGGATACTTCCACCCGACTTGAACCATACCAAACGGTTTTTTAGATTTTCTTTTCCAACAGCAAGAGATTGATCAGTAGTCGCGTTGTCACATGCTCTGATTTGGTTTGTCTCCTCTTTGTTCTGTTAGATTTTATAGGAAAGAAATTAAACAAAGACACGTTTAAGCTTGCGAGTTGACTTATACAGTGTTACATCTATTTTGTTTTCTGTAAGTGACGCAGGCCCCAGGATGTGGTATCGAAGCCATTCCTGCCCTACCAATATTCCCGCAAAATAGAGCTACAAAACAGTCTCAAGGGCGCGGTTGCGTTTTGTTAGTCTCTTCTGGAATGATAATAGACAAAATGGGAATGATCACAACTATTGAAATATGAGACAAGAAAAAGAAACGTTCCAAAATGAACAGACATTGACCGCGGGTTTTCTTCCTCAGACTCCGCGGGATAATTTAAATTTTCCGCAGATGCGCTGCTGTTTTGTTATTACCAAGTGAATGACAACTTTTTCATGATTTTGTTCGTTCTTCCCCCATCATTCTAACGATTCCAGAATGAGAATAGGTAATTCAATTAAAAATAAAAAACAAAAAAACATCAAAACGCCAATCCTAGTATTCTCATTCCGGAATGGTTCCCCCGAAAAACGTCAGTGAAGAATTTCACGGCGTGTGAGGCTTACATGAGAGAATACAAGCTTTGGACAATTCGCGTCTCACGCTGTGAACTCTGTGAAAAACAAAAACAAAACAAAACCCAGAAAAGACTGTTTTGCAGTCTACCTGCATACTGTCTGTTTCACTGATTGGGACAATTCTAATAGTTGCCCCTTGTGGATTTTCACTTATGTTTTTCAGGATTCCTTCACTGAAACACCATGCCGGTATGAGACCCCTTCTTTTCATGATTCGGATATGCAAAACTTTAATAGATCAATGCATGCCTTATCTCAAATTTATTTTTTCTTAACGTCGTAAAGTGTTAAAACATGTTTCTGTCGCTTACGGAACATTTTAGTTATTTTCTCTAAAACGTATTCGTACCCGGCTCCTAAAAGAATGTGATATCCTTTAAAACAATGTATAAAGCGTTTCTGTAAGGGTTTTACTTACAGACGAGTATAACGCATACGCCGGAAATTTTCGAAAATTTGCTGCTTGAAAGTTTTTCGACGCTCCTAAGTTTGCACGAGGACAGAGATGCGCCGTTCCCCTCCCTCCACTCCCTCCACCTTGCACCCGATTCCCTCCCATTCCAGCTACAATAAAAGAGCGCCTATATTCAATAAAATGACACATTTTATTCATCGTTTAATGGAAGCCGGATGTGTCATTCACTTTGCCGTGTCTGAAGTCTATGATTCGGCCGCAAATGATCCACCCTATCCTCCCTGAGTAGTTTATTGCTGTCACCACGAAAATGACATGGAATGATTGACAGATTACTGGAACAAGGCATATCTTTGGAATCGTCTTTGGTCAATTTTAAAGCAACTTTCCATGAGCTCTGAGCTCATTTGTGCTTTTAAAATGTTTTTTCTTGCAAAAGAGATGAGACATGCCATCGAAAATTGTGTGGAATATACATTGTCTTCGTTGTTTGTTTTACATCAAATATGGACGTTCTTTCATGTCATCAACGGACGTTTGGCAGAAGCAGAAGTAGCATGCTGCTAAAAAAGCCGTTTTGCAGGTAAATTGTCTTGATCTGAGATTGCTGTCTTTATTATAAGAGCTAAAATTCTCTCATTTATCCGAAGAAATCTTGAAAATCACCCACATTTGGAGAAGGCTTTCAGCACACTGGATCCCTACACATATGTAAGTAGTCATCCAATTTTTCTCTTGGCTGGCTGCGTTCATTCAGCGCATTTTCGTTTTATAGCATGTGCTCAAGTGCACCGCCTTCCACTCTTAAAGACCTTAAAACCGACAGATTTTTATGAATTGATTTATCTTCAATCGTTTTTACTACAAAGTGTGTCCTAGCTTCTAAAAAAGGGCGTTCTGAAGTGCATTCGGCGAATGCATTCACTGGCTTTCGAAGCTTAAGACTTGGAAATTGAAGTTATAAAAACGACAAAACAAAGAGGTTCTGAAGTATGCTTAAAAGCTTGACGAGCTGTCGAGTTCAAACTGTACTGTACTTGAAAAAGTTTTACTTTGCGAAACTGTCGGAAAACGTTTCTACACTAGGTCATGCTCAGGTAGAAAGCAATTTCTCAGCGGTATTCTCAGCGCATTGATTTCGGCTTTTAGACGAGCGTTGATTCACCTCTTCCATAAAGTCTAGTCTCTGGTCTTGTTTAATAAGAAATAAGAGTGAGAAAAAACTATGGGATAAAGCTCTCTACCAAGATTGGAATTTCTTACATTTCCACAAAAGCGCTACCCCCTTTATATTGTGGTTAGCTTAGCTTGTATAAGCTTAAGTTTGTTTTTTTAATCGAGGACAAAAAGAAGTGTAGAGGCACAACAGAGAAAACAGATCAGTTCTTGGCCTACGCTAAAATTGGTGGAATCAACGAAAAACTGATATAAATAAATGTCCGTAATAAACTCACAACCTTTAATGAAACTCACTTTTCAGCGTTTGCTCGAGCTATTTGTTTGTAGTTTTGTGAAAGAATGAAACTGACTATAATTGAATAATGAAGTTAGGCTCTGTGGGGATAAAAACACCGGAAGAGTTTTCCAGCCCGAGAACAATTTTTTTCAAACCCGTTTTTCGTTGATTGGAGAAAGGTTACGTTGCGTCACTCAGCCCAATGTAATTGTCAATCCAGGAAATTTTTCATCGTTTGGCTTTTTCAATATTACTGAAATTCGGTAATAAACATAAAGCGCGTAGGATAATTTTCCCGCGGCTCGGCGTTTTGAGAAATTGGTCATTCACTATAAGTATAATCTTCAGTTTGATTTGATTTTTTTGTTTGTTTGTTTTTTCATTGTTCAGTTTCTTTTCTCATATGTGCAGTTTTGTTGACTGCAATATTCCCTAATTTAGGCTAGGGAAAGTAAGCCATAATAGTCAAATCCCATCCGAGGAATCCAAGACTGCACTTAAATAATCGTGCGGTGTAACCTTTACCGTTCAGCTTAAAAAGAGAACTTATGCCGTTATAACTTTTGTGACTTAAAGCTGCAATTTCTATGTAGAATGAAATTAAAATAGGAATGGAATTAAAATAATAAAAATTCATATGAAACAAGGACGAATCTGTTAGTTCCAATGTTTTTTCTCCTGCGTACATGTGCAGTTATTTCCATTTATAAATAATGACGGCCTTTTTAAAAGCCACTTGATCGGACTTCGTGAATAGCAGTTGTTTCCCATTTTTACCTTAAGAAATAATAAAGTCCACATGCTTGGGGCAGAAACATTTATTTTTTTAGAGCGAATCATATATATTTTATTTTTAATTTAAGAACTAGCTAGTCAGAGTTGGAAAAAAATGATTTACAATTGCTTTTCTTTTGTTCTCGAAAAACTAATTTGATGTACTTAAGATGGCGCGCGCTGCTTTGAAATTTCTAAATAAAAAGAGAAACTATGCAGGTTTAATTAGTAGCTATTAGTTTAACTATACGATAACTGAGGTATAAAAAAGCAGTCACTTACCTGTTTATCTTGATAAAGACAACGTCGACATATTTGGCCTCCGCTAGCGCTTTTAAAAAATCGCGAGGACCTCGTCCCTCCACATTCACCGCAAAATCTTCGCTCATTAGAGCGCATAAAATGAAAGCAGAGGAGAAATACGAACAAAACAAAAAATCCCTTAATGTTTGGCATTTTCTCTTTCAAAACGTTTTTTTTTTTGCATACCGGTGAGACCACAGTCGAAAGGCTGAATTAAAGACGTAAACATATAACTGTTGCGAAATTGTGATGGGTTGCAAATCCGAAGTCACGAAAACTGTTTGCAAATTTCCAGTTGAAATTTCCCGCCAGTGCGACCAGCCGCCTCGCCGATGCAGAGTCACGTGGTCGCACGTCAAACAATCAGACATTTTTCGCCAGTCAAACGCATGCCTAGGATATCCCTCGCCGAGATTCCTCTAAGCTTTGTTTCAAAAATACAAGCCAAAAAGCTTATTTAAAAATTCAAACTACGAACAACGGCCAATGAGGGATAGATAGGTGAGGTCGAACATTATATTTTTCATCATTGCAGCTGGATAAACTGAAATTTTTTGACTGTGGGGGGGGGGGGGGGAGGGGGGGTTGGGGTATGGCTTGTGGGAGATGCTGTGCCTATGTACTCTGGCATAAATTCCCTTTACCCTCTCATCTCACTGAACGGCCATTACAACTTGCAATTGACGGCCATTCCTATGTGGTTTAAAACGAAGTCAACTGCGAGTAAAATGGCCAAAATCAATACATTGACAGAAATAAATTACATTGTCCCACAGATTATGTTCTTTACAGGCGCAAAGGTTATTTTCAAAAATCAGAAATCTTGTTCCGTTCATAACGTTTTATCGACACCTAATATTTTATTCATGCTTCAGAGACAATATTTCGTTTCTTATCAAAATATATGTATGTATATGCGAACGCAGGCAACTAGCGCCTTTAACCTCTGTCAGTCGCGCACGATGGTCAGAAATGGGTGGTTTTTTTCCACTCGGTTCACAGAGGTATATATAATATCCCGAATGAAGCGAAACTTGGCAGGAACATAGTTTGAGGAAATCCACATTCAGTGGTGGTAGCGTCAAACTTGTGATTGACAATGTGACGTCATAAATGCCACTCAAACTTGGCGCCAAAATTTAGAATTTGGAAATCAATTTCACAAAGTGTATAGAAATGTTCTGTGATTAAAACAATGCTTTTCAGCGAAAACCCCACTTGAATCCAATAAAACGGGACAAAGTTAAGACTGATTAAGGAATTTAAAGAATTTAATTGTTTCATTACCATATATGGTCAAAATTTAGGGGTTTTAAACTCGAATACTATAAATGAAGTCTAAAAGAAACAAAGTTGATAACAAAGAAGAACAAATTTGTAGTTTTTTTGACTTAGGACTTGGGTTGTCAGGTTGGGAATTACGTCATATACTAATACATGCGACGTCATAATCACGTTTTGATGACGTCAGAGATGAAATACTTATATAGTCCCAAAGTCAAAAAAACTACAAATTTGTTCTTCTTTGTTATCAAATTTGTTTCTTTTAGACTTCATTTATAGTATTCGAGTTTAAAACCCCTAAATTTTGACCAGATATGGTAATGAAACAATTAAATTCTTTGCATTCCTTTGTCATTGTCATTTCCTTAATCAGTCTTAACTTTGTCCCGTTTTATTGGATTCAAGTGGGGTTTTCGCTGAAAAGCATCGTTTTAATCACAGAACATTTCTATACACTTTGTGAAATTGATTTCCAAATTCCAAATTTTGGCGCCAAGTTTGAGTGGCATTTATGACGTCACATTGTCAATCACAAGTGTGACGCTACCACCACTGAATGTGGATTTCCTCAAACTATGTTCCTGCCAAGTTTCGCTTCATTCGGAATATTATGCATACCTCTGTGAACCAAGTGGAAAAAAAACACCCATTTCTGACCATCGTGATCGTAAAACTAAGCGGTCTGATAATACACAGTAGGAAATATTTACCTCCCTTCCGATTTTTCAAATGTAACTACTGCAGCTCGCTCGCTCAACAAGCGGACACAGTCCACTTCTCCTCCACCATTTCGCTTCCTCTGAAAGTAAATAAATATTTCTTCCTCCTTCGTTATAGGTGAAAGATTTTTCACTGCAACACTTCTTGAGGGAAACTGTTCATGTGCCACTTTCGACGACAGTAGTGACGAGTCACTGGCATTAAACAAGTTTGCAGTTTGCCATTTCAATTATTTTAGCATGATCATTCGCGGATTACGATCAAAGGAAAAATAAATTCCTGGATATGTGTTCCTAACATAAAATCACTGTTTTCGCTTCTCAGAATCCCCAGCTTGGATTCCCGGAATTAGTTCTAAATAACTGAGGGAGGGGTGGGTAAAGGGAAACTTTATATCGTCACTCAATATAAAATGTTATAATCACAGTGATGCGACTTTTGATTAGAAATTCGATTGTTCAGTACTTATTGAATTTCATGTGTTTCGAACCAAGCGAATTAGTGTTTCTTTACGAGTTTTCGCAATTTTACAATTTTCACTCGCGCCTACCTCCCCGTCATTTTTGTTTTAAGTATCCCGTGACATAACTGACGGGAATTTCCCGTGAGTCATTTCTCAGAATTGCAAACAAAGCCTCCTTTTAACTTTCAGTTTCTGTTGATGAGGAAAACGAGACATTTGTTGCAAATTGCAAGCAAACTCGGCTGTGGTCATGGATGAAAGTCGAATTTATGTTCGAGTTATCGGGGAAACAATTTCGACGAAAGAACTAGAAATTTATTTCAAGTCACGTAAACAGTCTGGCGGCGGAGACATCAGTAAGATAGAGCAGATCAGCGAAAAGGAGTCAGTCATAACATTTGAAGACCACGAAGGTAAACGATAGCTGCGTTACCGATGTTTACGCGTATTAATTTTCCTTATGTTCTTATTTATTATGGAAACTCTACTTTCTTTCCATTTGTAAGGTCTAAAATTAGTTTTGTCGTTATTCTGATGTGCGTGCTTTCATTCATTTGTATGTTTTGTTCCCGTTTCACTTTCATAAGTTGTGTAATGCCCTTAGCTCTACACGTTTGAGAAATTAGAATAGGAGCTCACTTTAATTTGACTAATGGTTTCAAACAACAATACATTTGAAAATTACATTGTGGAATTGAGTAGAAGTCCCGGGGGGGGACTCCCATATGAAAGTGACGGGGATGCTCGTCGTCTCGCTTAGGGTTGTAACTTGCAGATTTTGGTCTCACTTAGGGTGTTGAGGACAGAAAGCCAATATTTTTACCCACACAGGTATCGCTTAGGATTGTGTGTGAAGAAATATCTATATCATACTGTGTTAGTGGTCTAGAGCAGCACACAAATCGCCGTTGTTAAAATTTACTCATAGAAGACAGCATTCGATTGCAACATCTTTAGCGCAATTAACATCTGTATAGCTCTTATTTAGTTGTCTGTTTTTGCATGGTCTCCCTTAGGGGTTAAATAAAGCCGGAGCCACGCCCAGATTGGTCTTCTTTAGGGTGTTAATTCTAATTTTCCGACGAGCATCCCCGTCACTTTCATATGGGAGTCCCCCCCCCCCGGGGGTAGAAGTAGCAAGAATCAAGCAAATTGTTACTGCATTCGATTCATTTAAGTCAATCGACATTCAAATATCGACAGCCTCGTTTCCAGGATTGTTAAATGATGCAACTTAAATTCCATGTTTTTTGTACCACAGATCACCAAGATTAAATGGCCATTTATTTAGCACAACTACTTGAGTATAGACATGCGAGTAGTCTCTAATTTTGGCGATGGCGATTGTGGGGCGGGCAAAATACACACGCGCGCGTGCGAAATTTCGAGGAGACGCGACGCGAAGGGAGACTACAGACTTAGCCCAGGATTGTGACCTTTCACGGCCGAGTGATTTTGAGGTGTAAATTTCATATCGTCTTTCAAGCCAGTTAAGCGCAACCAATGGGGTCCCTTCTCTTGCCTCCTGCCGTGTGTTTGCTCCTGTCATCGATAAACTGCGGAAGATGTCATCGCAAATGAAACGGTTCGCATTGTTTATTTGGATTCGACCAGTACTCGACCGGATGGGCCGTGATCGAAAGGAAAATTCCAGTCTCTCATCTCGAAGAAGAAATGAACCTTGAGTTTGGAATTTCGTTCGTCAGTAAATTTTTAGTCCCAAGAAGCAGCCCTGTCATATCAAAAGCCCTTCAAACACTTTTACGGTTTTAGCAGTCGCCAAGGTCATTTTCTACGTCTCCAAAAATCCCATCGAAAAAAATTAATAAATAACGTCGAAGACGCGGCAAATTTTTCTACTTTCACCGAACGTTTGAGGTCGATGCTAACGAAAATGAACCTTCCAGCGAGCCAGGAAGTTTCTGTATATCAAAAAAAAAAAAAAAAACGCTATGGCCAAATGACCGGCAGCCGGTCAAAGTTTTCAAAACACTAAATGACCGGCAGTTCTATATTTTTGACAAATTTAGGAAAATCGAATAATTTATCCGATCTAAACTATGATATTTTGATTAAGAGGAAGTTTCCACAAAAATTCAACAAGGTGCGGCAAGGCTAAAAAAAAGAGTTCGCTCACCTTCTGCATATAGGTAGCCCTTAGTAAAACTAAAAACGCTATGTTGTTTTTTTCTTCAAATATTTTTATTTTTCTGAGAAATACGAAATTTTCGATTTCACGTCTAGACTCGATTCAGAGGGTCTAAACTGGGTTGAAAATCGACCATTTTCATTCGATTCGCATGTCAAAACGATCAAGCGCAGAAAAAATTGAATACAACCGGTTTATTGCATGACTCTTCCTTGTCCAAAGAAGCATAGTTTCAAGAGTTTTGGTTTAATCTAATTATTTAACGGTAAACAAAACCAGACTATTCTCACGCGCCATGAAAGTCGGTCGGTCAAAAGAATCGTCATTTTCACCATGTGCCATATCTCGGAATTCCTTGAGATGAAGGTATTTCAAATGTAGAAGGATGATACTTCTAAAATATGCAAAGTTTGGCTTGGGCCAATGATTAAGCACTTGTCAAAAAATTATTCAAAATCGTGCAAAATCGCACAAAATCACGCCAAGCCTTCGAATGCGTGACCAAAAGTATTACCACCGTATTTGTTATTTAAATCAAATTAATCGCAATACTAGCAATACTAAGGCGTAAATCAACATAAACGTGTTCACCTTTGTTCGGTTTTGATGTCCTGACCGTTGCAGTACGTTTCTTTCCTGTCATTTCTTCAATGGCTTCCCGTTCAGTTCGCATGCTCTTGTCGACTCTTGAACGCGAATCAGTCTTGCGACTGGTGAATTTGAAGCAACCACTGCTAGGTTTTTATCCAAATATGTATCGTCAAGATTAACGTGCGCTACTTGTGTTACTTGATTTAGCCATATTTCAGGAAATAACCGGCAAAGCGTTTTCAATGAGCCACTTTCAGTGCCCGTTGGAAGCCATTATTATTCGAAAAGCGAAGTAATTTGCATACTTCCAAGACAAGCGTGACAGTTTTTTGTACTTAAGGGGGTGGAGTGGGGGTAGGGTCTTGCATTTCAGCTGAACCCATGGTTCGAAAGTGTTTGGAGATGAATTATCACAAACTCGTATTTACTAGGTGATTTGCTCAACTTATAAGTTCTGCTTACGTTCAAAATCAGAGAGAGAAAAAAAAGACAATCACCATTATTTTTCTTGTTGTCGTTGTTTTTTAACAAACGATCAAGGCTCGGTTTCCTTCGGTCCCGGTATCCTAGCAGATTTGGACCCCCCCGGTCCAAATTCACTAGCGGATTTGGACCCCCCGGTCCAAATCCGCTAGCGAATATGGACCCCTGGGGGACCCAATCCGCTAGCGGATTTGGACCGGGGGGTCCAAATCCGCTGTGACACCGGTTCTGCCTCCTTTCGATACAAACAGAAAGCTCTGGCGTTTAAAATGAAATAAAATAAAGGTTGTTTTGGGCTTCCTAAAAATGGTCAAAAATACACCGTTCTTGTACCCGATAATTTTGTTCCTCGATGATATTATAACAAGCATGGTTTACATAACTAAAAGCATCGCTACAGGACACTAAAGTTCGCATACTTGACAACGCCATAGACACGAAAATAATCTTAGCAGCGGCCTGTTTATGCCAGAGATATCGAGAGATTTAAATAAATTTTGGGACTCGGATTGCACTGTTCAAGCGTACAAGTGACCATCACTAGTCAGTGAGCGCTCTTCTGGCAGTGGCAGCCCATGACGTTTGTCAACAAATCTATCTATGGCTTCTTTTTCTTGACGTTGATCTTTGATACATCAAGTCCAAAAGAAGAGCAAATTTCATCTAACATTTTGATAGAAAACTTTGAAAGCTTCGAATTTTTGAGGAGGTCACAGCTGTTATGAGCATCATACACGATTGGATGCGCATGCTGGATTGAAATGTCAGTCATCACTTCGTTTCTTAGGGTCTGCCTCTGCCGGGCTTCCTTCTCTGCTTCGTACCAACATCAACACTTCGCTTTGAGGCCAGGCGTGAAAAGAAACTAGCAACCTGTCGGCTTGTAAGAAACTCGTTGCTATTAAAAAGGCGCTCGCCGTTCTTGTCTTTAGCTGTCCTCATACCTCTGGATACCATTGCTGAATCCACCTTTTGCACGGTTTTCTCGCCAATCTGTGATAATTCATCTCCAACGGGCACTGCAAAGTGGCTCATTGAAAACGCTTTGCCGGTTATTTCCTGAAATATGGCTTAATCAAGTAACACAAGTAGCGCACGTTAATCATGACGATGCATATTTGGATAAAAACCTAGCAGTGGTTGCTTCAAATTCACCAGTCGCAAGACGGATTCGCGTTCAAGAGTCGACATGTGCATGCGAACTGAACGGGAAGCCATTGAAGAAATGACAGGAAAGAAACGTATTGCAACGGTCAGGACATCAAAACCGAGCAACGGTGAACATATTTATGTTGATTTATGCCTTAGTATTGCTAGTATTGCGATTACATTGATTTAAATAACAAATGCGGTGGTAATACTTTTGGTCACGCCTTCGAAGGCTGGCGTGATTTTGTGCCGTTTTTGTACGATTTTGAATAATTTTTTGACAAGTGCTTAATCATTGGCCCAAACCAAACTTTGCATATTTTGGAAGTATCATCCTTCTACAGTCGAAATACCTTCATCTCAAGGAATTCCGAGATATGGCACATTGTGAAAATGACGATTCTTTTGACCGACCGACTTTCATGGCGCGTTAGAATAGTCTGGTTTTGTTTACCGTTGAATAATTAGATTAAACCAAAACTCTTGAAACTATGCTTCTTTGGACAAGGAAGAGTCATGCAATCAACCAGTTGTATTAATTTTTTTCTGCGCTTGAACGTTTTGACATGCGAATCGAATGAAAATGGTCGATTTTCAACCCAGTCTAGACCCTCTGAATCGAGTCTAGACGTGAAATCGAAAATTTCGTATTTCTCAGAAAAATAAAAATATTTGAAGAAAAAAACGACATAGCGTTTTTAGTTTTACTAAGGGCTACCTATATGCAGAAGATGAGCGAACTCTCTGTTTTTTAGCCTTGCCGCAAAAAATCATTTTTGTTCGATTTTTCTGGAAACTTCCTCTTAAGATGTGTTAAGCGATTCGGAAGACCTTAAGAGCAAATGTTGCCAAAAATCAAACATTTTCAAAATATTGTGGCAACAGCTCAAAAATCAATTCCGCTCATATTCTTATGTTAGGTAGACCTATATGTGAAACAAATCACTGCATAGTTCGTTTGGCTGAATATCGATTTGTTTTCAAGAAAATCGATATTGACGGAATTCGCTCAAAAGACCGCTTTTGAAGCTCAAAATTAAAGGCAAATCTTGAGGCTTCGCGTGACAAAATGAAGCACTGCAGAGCAATAAAACTTAAGCAAACTTGTAGAACGATGTTTAAATATATGTCAAAAACAATTTCAGCAATTTATGCTCATTTATTTACGAGCTCTAATTAAATTTATCCGGCATACTTTTGACTAGATGAAAAGTATATCAAGTTTAACCCCTAAAAAAAGTATGTGGTACCGAATGTTATTCGTCAAGAATCTGGATTTCAAGAGGAGAAGGGATGTTCTTTTGCCTCCTAGAAGAATTCTTTGGGGAAATTTATTGACGCGATGTTATAGAATTTTAAAGTTGGACAAAATGCGTCGATTCAAGCGATCAGAAAAGTCAGCCTAATTAACTCAGTGTACATATACACAAACAACTTCACGTTTACCGCAGGTTTTGATCAGCAAACAACCGATTTTAACACAAAATCCTCTAACCTTCATGTTGCTGTATCACAGATGAGAGCTGTGGTCCTTGTTCATGATAAAATTCAAGCAAACTGCAAGGAAATTTGACAGGATATCACAACTTGCCATGCCGTTTCACCAAACATCCGCCGTTTTTGATGTGAGGATTCTCTTTTCCTATTTTCTTTAGAAAACAGGCTTAAGGTGTTGTACAAAAGATGCCTTTCCTTTGAAACTAGCTCTGAACTGAACAGCGAAACAAGAAGTCGTTAATACAAAAACATCTGTTACGTGCTTTGGGTGATGCCGCTAATTAATTTAGTCAGAACGAGTTTTCGTGAAATTGACAACGGCATGCATGTACCGCGGTAACGAAATTTTGGGTGCATCGAGTGACTTTGGGGAATAAGGTTAAATTGTTTTTTCAAATAAGCTATTCTTGTCATCCTACGTTTATTAATTTAAGGACTGAGCGAAGATTCTCAGTAGATTGGTTTCAGATGAGCACTTAAAAATGCGTGAAACTGAAAAAAACGTCCGTTCGTTGCGTGACATTAACCCTAGAGCTTTTTCCTGGTGGGCAGGGCGAAGGGATTTAAAAATATATTCTCTGTTGGTTTTCCAAGAGGTAGCAGAGGTAATGAACTATGGCTGGATTAAAATACAAAGTTGGACACGAAAATCTCATCGTTTTCAGTCTGAGAATGTTTTCTTTCTTTTTGTTTAGGGTGGGGCGGGGTTTGGGCTAAAGGTGTTTGAAAAGACGTTCAAGAGAATACTAAATCGACTGATTGTAAGTGCCCGGGTAAAAGTAATAGTATAAGTAAACGATTCTTGGCATTAAAGGATTTTCAAATAAAGCGGAGCTTTTCCATCTGTTGTTTCAGAACTCACCTAACCCACCTTTAATGTATCAATTATGTAGAAGTGAAACCTTTTTTGCTTTACAGCATCACACAACATTCAAGCCAGCCACCTGCATGTGATAAAGCTTTGTTCAGTAATTATAAAAGCGGATCGGAAAGGAATTTGCCGGTTCTCGATTTTCCGAAAACTTGATTTCACAGACCCAAGACGCCCCGAGGAGAAATACTTAGTCCGTGCCTGCACCCTCTCCTCGTGCGTTTTAATATTCTTTAAAGGCATCTTGAGGTGACTTGGACATCTAAGTCACCCTCATATCAAGGTTGGTCGTCTTCGAACACCTTTAAAAGTGATAGCGGGTCGCTGCGGCTCGCTTGGAATCATCATCTTGGAATTATCTTTCCCTTTTGCTTAACCGATCAACCGACCGACCGACCCACTTTCGCGAGGATGGAGGCGATGGGTGGGGGTTGGAAACCTACTTAAGGAGAAACCTTTTCATGTTAGGGGATTAAGGGTTCAAACTTCCCCCTTCTCTTAGCCTCCAACCCCAGCTGCGCCCTCATTTTGTTGGCTCACGCTCTTTGTGTTTTTGGCGTTTGCAAACTTTATGACTCGGCCAAACTCCTTCAACATTATTCAACAATCTTGAACACAACTTTGTTGTGCGATGTTGAACAAGGTCAGGGCAAACGAATTCAATACTTTTGATCACAACTGAGAACATAGAAAAAGTTGATTCAATATTACAGAACATCATTGCACAGGGTGGCACACCTGAGAACAAAAGAAAAGTCGGCAAAATTGTGAAACATCATTAAGCTGGAAGGCCAAACTTGTTTTTAAAATTCAACAGCATTGATCGGTGTTGAATAGAACGTTAAACCCCCCAGTTAACCGTTTTCTTCACTGTTGGAAGCTTTAAAAAAAGACTGCACGCACTACAGTGTCAGTCGAGTAGAGTCACTTTTCGTTGGTGCCTGTTGAGCATCGAAAGCGGAAAACCCAAGACTCATAAAAAGTCATCCAAGTAAAGCCCGTAGTGGGTTGTATTTTCTGCCACAGGACAAAGCTCTTAACAATCTTGTAGATCATTAAATTTATTCCCTGAGAACCAGTACGAGTTTTGATTTTTTTATTAATGTCTATTCTCCGTAAATAAGTGTTTGCGCGTTTAATGTACACTAGCACGTAAATACGAACAAGAACCAGGTAAAAATAAAAAGGAAGTTTAACGTATCACCACCGCCTTATTTGAAAGTCTTTGAATGCCAGGAATCGATACAATCAGTCGATTCAGTGTTCTCTAAAACTTCTTTCCCCGAAACCTATAGCCCAAGCCCCACCCCACCCTCACCCCAACAAAACGAGAAAAGAATTTTAAGACCGAACAGGAAATTCTTATGCCTGACTTTGTATTTTAATCTAGCCATATGATATAATATAGCGTTCATTAACTGTGCGACTTCTTGGAAAACCAAAAGAGAATATATTTTTAAAACCCCCTTTGCCCTGCCCATCAGGTAAAAGCTCAGTCTAGGGTATGTCACGCAACCAAGGTGCGCTTTTCTCAGTTGCACAGATTTCAAAGTACTCATCGAACCCAATCTACTGAGAATCTTCGCTCAGTCATTAAAGCAGTAAACGTAGGAAGACAGAATTAGCTTATTTGAAAAAAATTAAACCTTATTCCCCAAAGTCACTCGATGTACCCAAAATTTTGTTACCGCGGTACATGCATGCAGTAGTCGATTTCACCAAAACTCGTTCTAAATTAATTAGCGGCATCACCCAAAGCACGTAACAGATGTTTTTGTATTAACGACTTCTTGTTTCGCTGTTCAGTTCAGAGCTAGTTTCAAAGGAAAAACATCTTATGTACAACACCTTGAGCCTGCTTTCGAACGAAAATAGGAAAAGAGAATCCTCACATCAAAAACGGCGGATGTTTGGTGAAACGGCATGGCAAGTTGCGATATCCTGTCAAGTTTCCTTGCAGTTTGCTTGAATTTTATCATAAACAAGGACCGCAGCTCTCATCTGTGATACAGCAACATGAAGGTTAGAGGATTTTGTGTTAAAATCGGTTGTTTGCTGATCAAAACCTGCGGTAAACGTAAAGTTGTTTGTGTATGTGTACACTGAGTTAATTAGGCTGACTTTTCTGATCGCTTGAATCGACGCATTTTGTCCAACTTTAAAATTCTATAACATCGCGTCAATAAATTTCCCCAAAAAGTCCTTTTAGGAGGCAAAAGAACATCCCTTCTCCTCTTGAAATCCAGATTCTTGACGAATAATATTTGGTACCACATACTTTTTTTAGGGGTTAAACTTGATATACTTTTTATCTAGTCAAAAGTATGTCGGATAAATTTAATTAGAGCTCGTAAATAAATGAGCAGAAATTGCTGAAATTACTTTTGACATATATTTAAACATCGTTCTACAAGTTAGGTTAATTTTTATTGCTCTGGAGTGCTTCATTTTGTCACGGGAAGCTTCGAGATTTGCCTTAAATTTTGAGCTTCAAAAGCGGCATTTTGAGAGAATTCCGTTAATATCGATTTTCTTGAAAATAAATCGATATTCAGCCAAACGAACTATGCAGTGATTTGTTTCACGTTAAGGTCTACCTAACGTAAGAATATGAGCGGAATTGATTTTTGACCTGTTGCCACCAAATGTTTGACCGTTGGTAACATTCGCTCTTAATAGTTTTTAAACTCAACCTATTGTTTACGCTGGGCATAGAGTACGAAGCGATGTGTTGTGACACTTATAAATTATAAGTTCTGTTCAGGGCTGACTGCCGGTCAAGGTTTTCAAAACATTTGGACTAAATGACTGGCAGTCCGATTTCGGCTAAATCGACGAACCCATCCGGTCCAAAGGATGATATTTTGATTAAGATGTGTTAAGCCATTCGGAAGACCCTAATAGTTTTTAAACTCAACCTTTAGTTTACGCTGGGCATAGAATACGAAGCGACGATCCCCGTGTAAAATAACTCCATGGAATTCCATGGAACTCCATGGAATTCCATAGAATTCCATGGAGTTTCATGGAATTCCATGGAATTCTATGGAAGCCACATGGAGTTCCATGGAAGCTCCATGGAATTACATGGAGTTCCATGGAAGCTCCATGGAATTCCATGGAGCTCCATGGAAGCTCCATGGAATTCCATGGAATTTCATGGAAGCTCCATGGAGTTCCATGGGGTTCCATGGAAACCACAAGGACTTTCGTGGAGTTCCATGGAAGCTCCATGGAAACCCATGGAGTCCATTGAAGTCTCATGGAATATTAGTGGAGTTCCATGGAAGGTTACTGAATTTCATTGTGTGACACATAATAGTTTGAAAATAAAAGAGTGAGTTATCCCCACTAATAATTATTCAAAATGACAACAGTGTATCTTTCATGTGCGAGGACATATATTGTCGGTACAGCTGCCCATCAGTGACTTCTGAGGACAGTCAAACTGGCAAGATCGGAGACCGAGTGAGTTTTTTGGCAGTCAGAGGATTTTTTAAATTACTGTATCAATTAATTATATTTTGCACAGAACTATAAGCTGTCCAATTTGGGAAATAACTGACTGCTTGAATGGGATTCTGTCAGCTAGCAATATAAATTAATAAATAGTAAAAATACATACCTAACCTTACCTCTACAGTCACTCCGAGTAGCAAAATAGTTGTATATTATATTTTAATCATGAGCATAACCATTTAATTCAACAATTAAATGTGATATCCGAGCGCCCAAAACAAAGTGCCTGCATTCAGTGGTCAGCAGTTGTCACTTGAGTCATGTGACCTCTGTATCATCAACACAGGCGCCATTTTGAAGTGACGGTTGCGACAGTTGCGTAGCAAGCATCTGTGTATGGTTTGAGGATGAAAATGTGTCTTTCAGATTGAAACAGAATTGGATAATTGTAGCTTTAAGGTTAGTTTATGTGCCTAGAAATGTTTTGAGCCTTGCACGTGGATTTTTGGATCAAAATGAACCGATGAAATCGAGGTTATGAGCAACTGCAGTGGGACCGTGGAGCAACAGCAGACGATGAGCAGTTCAATTCAACAGTTCAAGTGGAAATGTGGACTTTTTAAGAGTTACAATTTACCCTCAGTAATATAAACGAATGAGAGTTTCTCAACTAAACAAAATCGAAATTTTAATCGCCTCAAAAGTAACAGAAAAGAGTCAATAGCCTACAGTGTACTCCAGTGATTTCGTAACCTGTGGATCTGCAAACCGTGTTTAAGCGGGGTAATGTTATTGAAAGAGTTGTCTGTCATGAGGTATGCCGGAATCATTTTTTTGCTTTTTTAATAATTTTTTCAATATACAGTTAGGGAGTATAATTGAAAACTTGTCTGTAGTATTAACATGCAATTTGAAAATTGATGCAACATTCGTTAGGGAAAATATTTTTCTCTGTCCAACGTGTCTAGTGTCTCTAGTTCTTCTGTGTAAATAAGCTTACGTGCAATTAGTGAGAATGTTTCAAAGGAATACCGTTTTAAGTAGCATTACGGAATTGTTCAGTTGGTCGCTTCACCAATGAACTGTGTTGTCTATGTTAGAAGCCAATTTTCATTTTACTTCAATTGTAATGTATATTACAATTATAGCACAAAGTTATAACATATTTGAGAATCCTTCTCTTACTAGCACTGTGTTACTGTAAATATTGAAAAGTTAATGATTTCTTTTAGCAATTAAATCTGTATTTAATTTATTAAAAACTGAATGATAATCTGTCCGTTTCTAAACATTTATCCTTAGACGGACTCTGGGTCACCTTCAATGAAACTCGTCCTGGTACTCTTTTTCCATGGAATTCCATGGAACTCATGGAAAGCTAGTTCCCTAGAAAATACTCCATGGAATTCCATGGAAATCCATGTCCTAATACTCCATGGAATTCCATGGAAAATATTCCAATGAATTCCATGGAACTCCATGGAAATCCATGTCCTAATACTCCATGGAATTCCATGGAAAATATTCCATCGAATTCCATGGAGGTATTTTACACGGGTCGTGAGTTGCAAAACTCCACACATTACTGCCGGTCAACGTTGTCAAAACACTAAATGACCGGCAGTTTTATGTTTTTTGACAAATTCAGGAAAATCGAAGAATTTATCCAACTTAAACTATGAAATTTTGATTAAGATGTGTGAAGCGATTTGAAAGACTTTTGTTTCGAAACTGATCCCTTGGTTTACTTTGCGCTTGAAATTTTGTGTTGGGAGAGGGAATTCGTGACAACTCATTCATTTCTGGTTAAGTATTAACAACTGTTTGACAATCAAAATTCTCTCGCTACAATTTTTGTATTAAAAACTTTTATCAAGAAAAAAAGGATCTGCGTTAGTCAAATCATTTATCTTTCGTTTTGCCCAGCAAGAATTAGGAAGCGCTTTTACATCTGTAGCTGCTCCAGGATGCAACAAGGGTTGCGGCTTGTGGTGTTTCGTGACACTTTACGCGAGTGTTGGCCGGAAATGTTGAGATTTAAAACCATACAAGTCTCCCGAATTGTCTAACACATCTTAATCAAAATATCATCCTTTGAGTCGGATGGGTTCGGCGATTTAGCCGAAATTGCCAAACAAATCGGACTGCCGGTCATTTAGTGTTTGACGACCTTGACCGGCAATTGTTTCGCAACACATGGCTCCGTATTCTATGCCCAGCGTAAACAAAATGTTGAGTTTTAAAACTATAAAAGTCTCCCGAATCGCTTAACACATCTTAATCAAAATATCATCCTTTGGATCGGATGGGTTCGTCGATTTAGTCGAAATTGCCAAACAAATCGGACTGCCGGCGATTTAGTGTTTTGAAAACCTTGACCGGCTGCCGGTCATTTAGCCACAGCGAAGAAAAAAACATATACTTGCAGTCGGCTCTTTTTCCGTACGTTGCATCTTATTCTAATCGGGCATGGAAAATTGTAAATGAGCTCCGCCGGCAGAGGTTGTTTCGGCCACTTTCTAAGCTCACGTCGGAAAAACTTCGGTGGCTAGAGACGCGAAAAACCTCCTTCAACTTCTGTCGAAAGTTTTATTTCAACGCGGAGCAAGACGAAGCAGCCAGCCAGCCGAGACTGAGTTTTGTACTTCATCCGTTCAGACAATACTCTGTTCCGTCGATCGGTCCCGTACCGATGTTAAAATTTAGATGAAATCTCAACTCACAGTAGACGAGTGGATTGTGATTTTAACAGCTCTTGGAATGGCTCTGATAAACAATCTTCAGCCGAACTGAATGTAATTTTGAACATCCCTCGCTAATTTGTCCAGACAAGCCTGTAATCTGTCTGCCCTCTCAGTAAACTAAAACGGAGTCATGTTTATTTAAAACGGAGTCAATGTTGTCATGAGTGTTGACAGCGGCTTGTGTACTGTTGCCAGATTGTTGACAAGTATCCAAAAAAGGGCCAATCAGAGTTTTGCTCTTGGAATGTACGCGCTTAATTCAAACTCTCGTTCTGGCTTTGTCTGTAGTCTTTAACTTTCGGCGCTCCCTTCGCGTCGCGTCTCCTCGAACTTTTGCGCGCACGCGTGTGTATTTTGCCCGTCCCACAATCACAATCGCCAAAATTAGAGACTACTCGCAGTCTAACTTGAGTATATCATGGTTGCATTCGCGTAATTGGAATGAGTCGCTTTGATATATGATAATTGCGGATATTGCGTGACAGACTTGAGCAAGTCACCAATGCATGGGCATAGTTGGAGCTAATTTCAGCATCCACGTTACGAATAAGCCGTTCACTAAAAAAGCTTTTCTTAAGTAAAGAATTGTCACTTAAATGTTAAACAGTCATGGAACACATTTGCGTGACACCATCATGTCACCAATGCGACTAATCACAGTAACAATGAATGTCTAATTCAGCGTCCGCAATTCCAAAAATTTCAAGCTATACAAATACAATTTTATATTCTGGTACTGCATTATCATTTAGTTGGAATATCCACTTGAATATACTGGCATTTAGGCTTTTTTAAATTTATTTATTCTTATTTCCTCCATGCGTCCTTCTTGTAAACTGACTTAGTTGCCTGTCAAAGCAAAGTCATGGGTTGGGAATATATTTCCTTTTTAAACACTTAGGAGCTACTATGTATCCATTATCACATATAACCATACACATATTATGATTTTCTGCTTTTAATAAGTCATGTCATCATGTATTGCAAACACTATTCATCCCATTACTTTACGTGAAACAATATCTCCCTTTTTTAAAGAAAGGCACATTTAAGATATGTTACTGTTATCCACTTACTCTCTCAGTCAGTTTTTAGTTTTGGCTACAATATATATGTACCTGTTATTAACACTAGATGAAAATGCATTTAAATCATGCACAGCAAAGAGACTTTCTGGGCACTGAAATGTGCTGATTCATATTTGGCTCTCTTGTATTAACAGATGCTAGAAATGTAACACTCAGAACACATACCATTAATGGAGCAAGTGTTGAGGTGTCACGTCATCCGTTCATTGAAGACAACTCAGAGGCACCTGCAAATCAGGTCAGATCCTTGGGTATACTTTCCTCTATGTATATTTGTGCCAAATGAATCGCCGTTTGTGTCTTATTTTTTGTAGCCCAGCTGTTAATTGCTTGTCCTCCCACCAGTTGGGGATAAAAAAAGTATTAGAGTTAAGTAAATAACGTTTCATTTAGGCATTTACAGTTTCCCAGACTTACAATGCACTGTTTAATACTTTGCCTCGCTGATTGCCTGATTGTTCGATAGATTAATTGATTGGTTGATTAAGTCGTTGATTTAATGATTCATTTATTGATTGATTGCATGATTGACTAATTCATTGGTTGATTTAGTAATTGATTGATTGGTTAATTAATTGACCGACTGAATGATTTGTTGATTGATTGAGTAAGAGCGATCATGAGTGTCTGAGTGTATGAGTGATTGACTGACTGATATTGGTATACAGTATAATGCATCAGGCTTCTCACAGTCAGAGTCAAGTTATCATTTTTTTATTAATCAGGTGTAAAGTGTATGAATGTTGGAGTTGGGGACGGAGAAGGAGGCGGGCTGAGGAACTAAATTATTTCATGTTATCTCTTTGATCCTATGTGAGGTTTAATTTGAAGATTCTTGGTAGGAAGCTACAGAATGGACCTGAAAATTTGAGAGTTATATGTAAATTAAGGCTTGGCTATCCAAAGGATATTTACCACACTGAGAAATTGCAAAGATAAAGAGTTTACATTTAGATGCATTATAATAGAGATATCGATGACAGTAGTAGTAATAATAATAATAATAATAATAATAATGATATCAACAAGGACAACAAGGATAAGAAATATATAACATATGGATAATTAACAATATAAAGCATTTATTGTATACTCACATCAGAGTTGAGCGCTTAACACGTGCCATCTTTCTTTTGTTTGTTTGTTTGTTTTGTTTTGTTTTCTTTTTTTTTGTCTGTTAAGGTGGATGTATCATTGATATTGCATTAGGTTTGTTATGAAGAAATACACCTCCCCTATGGTCACCTTTGCAAATTTTAGAGGGCCTGTTGCCATAAGAGCGTGACCAAGATATTAGGCTGACTTAATGTATCGTACACAACTTCAGAGGCAACGTTAGGTAATGGCGATATAAAAGTGGCCTTTGGGGGTTAATCGAAGTGGGATCGAAATTTGAAGTTGGTCTTTCTCGGGTTAGGTTTTTATTATTGAATATAAAAATTCTTTGTAACAGGAACCGTATTGATGTTACTTGTTTTTACGTCATGTTTGAGGCACTGGTGCTAATAGCATACATAGATTGGTTAGCCTAACAGCGGAGCTCCCAAGGAAAAAGCTAGAACAACCGCTTCGCGGAATTGCTGAAAATAATGTTTAATGCATTTCAATCTCGAACACTAAATTTAGCATAAAGTTTAACACAGAAGCTTGCAGAGAACCGCATTCCAATGCTGCACTTTGGACTAAACCCCTTTTTTATGTGGGACAATAAAGAATGGAATTGGGAATTAGCTAAATGAAATGTCTAAGTTTATTTGAACTTTCACTCCCACTAATAGACTGCTGTTGTTATCATCCGGGGCCTTTCAAAAGATACAACTGAAGACGCGCTTACAAACTATTTGGAAAACACGAGGCGATCAGGTGGCGGGGAAGTGGAAGAAGTCACAATTACTGGAAATTCTGCAAGAGCCAAGTTTGAGTCAGTTGAAGGTACCTTTTGCAATGATATAAACATAGATATTCAACATTTTCCAAAATATAGTAGGCAATTCCCCGCCATCTTTACACGAGTATTAGTTCATTTGAGGCTGAAGCATTTATTTAGTGGTAACGAAACCAGATAAACGAAAGGAGCCCTGCGGAAACAGAGACCGGGCTCATCATCCTGCCACAATGGTTCAGTTTTTATATTTTCATTTTTAAGTATAACGTGATTAATATTAGATGCAATCAAGTCGGTTGTCTGTTGTTATACACACAGTGGCCAACAGTGTGGTCCAGCGTGAGAAACACACTTTGAATGGAGCTACCCTTGATGTCAGTCTAGAGGTTAGTGAAGGTCAGAGTAAGGTCGCTGGAAAGACTATCAAGGTAACTGGCCTTGCAGCAAAGACCACCAAGGACTCGATTATTAACTACTTTGAAAACAAACGTCGATCCGGGGGTGGAGCGGTAGAGAGTGTGGAATTTCAAAGTGACGCAGGGGTGGCTTTAGTCACATTTGAAGATGCGAATGGTAAGTGTTTCGAAGTAGTCATCAGTGACCAAACATTGATTCATAATGATGAACGATTTAAGATACATTATTTTGTCATAAATTGGCAGCTTATTTTCTGGTGTCTGACTGTGGAGATAGGAGACAATTCAGCGTACCAAACTAAAAATAAATAAATAAATAGATAAATAAATAAATAAATTAATTAATTAATTAAAGAACGACAACAGAATAAAAGTGGCCAGTGAGGCGACTTGAGCGTTTTAAACGAAGGCTCTTCCATGCCGAGACTCTCACGATAAATAGGTTTGCTTTATTTAAAATCAGATAGTTAAATATTTTGTATCGGGTAGAGAAGATGGCTATCAGATACAAAAAGGTCGCACGGTATGTAATCCCAGATTTCCTTCATTTAGCTGGGAGTTACTGAAAGCTAATTTTTTTGTTGTGTTAATTCTCTGATCTTGCTAGTTGTCACTGAAGTATTACAACGTGACAAGCATTCTATTGATGGAGTTGCCCTAAGCGTCTCACAGAGTTACACTACCAGTGGGTTGACTGACAAGGAGGAAATTCAAGAGTCCCGAACCATTGAAGTGACTGGACTAGCCTCGACGACCACTAAAGATTCCATAGTGAACTTCTTTGAGAACACTAGGCGCTCTGGAGGAGGAGAAATAGAAAACGTCGATTTTACGCCTGACAAAGGATATGCTGTTGTGACATTTATATCAGCTGAGAGTAAGAGGAACGTTCGTATTGTTTGACTATGCTAACGTGACGCATACATGAGATGAAACAGTCGAACCGCGAATGGCGTTCCTATCCAAATCGAGAGATGAGGACCTTTTCTGGAGCAATTGATGACCATCAAACAGTAGTGGCAAATCACACGAGCAACCTGGGAGTTGCAGTTGTGAAATCTGTTTCCAAATCAGGCAAAATTCACGACTAGATTTCTAACCAAATTTACGTTACTGTTTAGCGACTTCGAATTGCTCACTTTTTATTCGTGGTTTGTGCGTTGACTGTTACACTCTGGTAAATAAAATAAGATTAACGAACCACAGCATATGAGAAATAAAAGTATTTTCCATTGCGATTTATACTAGTACTTCATAAGTTTAATCCTTTGGGCAACATATTCCTTAATTCACTATCTTTTTCGAAGGTGCACTGAGAGTTGTGAACAAAGAGAAACTCACCCTTGATAAAGCAGAGCTACAACTCACACTCAGACAACCAGTAAAGAAACTGCCCACAGACGCTATGAGGGTCCTCGTGAAAGGTTTGAGTGAAAAAACTACTTCGGACGGACTGACATCTTACATGGAGGTCGTTAGTGGATTAGAGGTATCAGGTATAGAATTTGGAGATCAGGGATGCGCACTGGTGACGTTCAGTAACGCATATGGTAAGCTTTGTTTTCTTGTTGCATTTAAATAGCAGTCAAGTCAAACGATACGCTCGAATTCCGAAAAAGATGGCACTGGTAAGCTAGTAAAAACTAGTACAACCAGCAGTTGTCCTATTTTTAGTCCGTTGTAGTATGAAATGATTTCAGTTTTATCGGCTTCCTCCGTGACTAGCTAGTCTTAGGGTATGATTTAGGCGTGCTGCGTTACTGTGTTGAGGGAGATGGGGAATCGAAATGTCAGTTACATGTGGGAGACCTTAATCAAGACAGCTTCAAGACAGCCACTGGCATTGCTGTTTTTTGTTTTTTGTTTTGTTTTTGTTTTTTTTTTTTGCAGACTACGAGTTGATTACAAAGGAGACTGCAAAGAGGAAATTGGAGGGCAATCTGCTGTCTTTAGAAAGAGTACCTGTTTGTCATTGCGTGCAAGTAACGGGTTTGAACAAGGAGAACACCACGAAAGATGCTGTTCTTTACTACTTTGAAAACCCCAAGAACGGTGGCGGCAATGTTAGCGATGTGGAAATCCGTACCAATGAAGGCTGGGCACTGGTTTGCTTCGAAGACCCACAAGGTATAAAACTTACCTTTTTAGCCTGATTGCTGTATCAGCTCTTTTTTGTAGCTTCGCAACATTCAAGCCTCCGCTCACTGACACCGTTGTAGGTAGACACGCCTGCTAAGTGGACACTTAGCATTGGTCCAGGCAACAAAAAAACTCTTTGGTATTAACTTCCTTTCATATAAAAGAACACTCACCTAAGCGGGCTCTTCAATGTGGTCGCAAGGATGTTCACTTACGGGGGACTCAACTGAAAGTGTACCGACAGGAACACTTCCTTTATTTTTCTTTCTGTGTCTGTAAGGAAGACTACTACAACTGGGACATTTGTGGTCTTATCTTTTAAAATGGAACTTCTTCGCCTATTTGTTCCTTCATTGTACTTGGCCTAAGACCTTACAGCACCTAGAGGTCATCTCCATCTCAGTTTTTATGTTGGATTTTGTTTCAATTACGAAAGAAATGTTAATATCAATTTGACAAATATATATATATATATATATATATATATATATATATATATATATATATATATATATATATATATATATATAATAATGATCAAAAGTAGAAAGATTTCAATTCATCGTTTTATTGCGACAACGCTGTTTCGTGTGATCAAAGGACGACCACACTCATCAGGCAATATCAACGAATGACCGTTAAAATACATAAACTGGCAATAAAAGGCTAACTTAAGGTTGCTATGCGATATAAAAACAGTTGCTATGATATATAAAAACTATGGGATTTAAAAACAGAAATTGTGTGTACTAAAGATTGCGTTACTTAATCACAAAGTTCTTGAGCAGGTATCTGTTTCTGTGTGGGCAAGAGCTTGCTAGCTCATTTCGCTTGTTTAGACTGCATAAATTCTTCTTACAAATGATTACAAATTTTTCAAAAAGACATAAATTACATTTGTTGTCAATGTTGTTGTAAGGTCTACACTGCTTAATAATTCTCCACTTGATACTGAAAGGTTTGTTGGTGTCTTGGAGTGTCCAAATGTGTTTAGACAGTTCAGTCTCGTTCCTCTTGCTTTCATGTCGAAAAGATGCTGTGTGATTTCTGTAGCGGTCTTTGAAATTAGTGGCGAGGCCTACGTATGATTCTGATGATGTTTGTGTTGTGACTGTGGCTTGGTAAACTAGTCAGGTCAGTAGACCTTCATCAGTTACATCTGATGAAGGTCTACTGACAGAAACGTTTTTATTTTGTTATTAAATTTTTTAACTTTTTAATCGTCAGAAGTTGTCCGTCCTCGCTTTCCTTCAACGAGTTTTAATTCCATGCGGTGAGGCTTGGACTGTGAATCTTTGATCCTCCTGACACAGTGGCATTCTTTGTTGGCCTGAGGCAACCATTAACTGTTTTATATATATATATATATATATATATATATATATATATATATATATATATATATATATATATATATATATATATATATATATATATACATGAATACGCCAGAAATATCCGAAGTTTACTGCCTTATATAAATGCTGTGGACATATAAGCGAATTTTTGCCTGCATATTGAACATGGATACAGTCTGGCATTGATCATTGAGTCAGTTACAAAAGCTGGAAAAAGTGCAACGCTTCTAGTACATAAAAAACAACAACATCAACAAAACAAAACAGTAGAGTGGAATGATTTATGGGCGTTTAATCTCTGTCGAACGTAAACCAAGCGCGAAATTAGCGCAATTAAAATTGAAAAACGCACGCAAAAATAAGAGGCGTTGTGTTCGGGATACGAGTGGAGTAAAATTAAAACGTTTGACGTCTAAAGCTAGCGGCCGGAGTTCCAATGACCTTATGACTACGGGATGAAGCAACAAATGTTCACGCCAGGGAGACGTTTATTCGAAGTTGTCACTACGTCATGGTAAACACTGTACGACCACCGTCATATACATTCCGCTGAAAAGCCATTTTCTGAGAATATCGAGAATCGAAAGACACTCACCAAAAAATCGAATTTTTTTATTTTATTTTGCCAAAACAACCCTTTGGGTAAGCTAATTCAAGAATAAATAATTTAAAGTACGTTCCAACGAGTTATTTAACCGGCAAAAATTTAAAAAGTTTGAAAAATGCATAAAATGGCGGTTTTAGGGTCCTTAAACGGTTCAACTCCTCACTCAACTTTAGGAAGCTGGTGAGAGCGTAAAAAAGATTGTTTTATAACGAGACAAACCACGAACATTATTTAACCTTTGTAGTTTAAAACCTTGTAATTAATTTGCCAATGTTTGGTCTCGAACATTTTCAAGCGGTGTTCTTATCGTGCCGCTCTTAACCTCGTTTATCAAAAGGTAAAATGAAGGCCAACTTCGCTTGCTTAAAACGGCGTCTGGTATGTATCATTCAATGATTAAGACTACACAAAAAGAAAGCTCTGCCATTGTACTTTTAACCAGGAAAGTTACAGCTTTGGAAATTAAATACTTCCCCGTCAGTAAATTTTACTGTTTAGTGATCTGAGCGGGAAGAATTGTATGCAAATTACAGATTTAATTCCTGGAATACTGCTAACAATTACAAAGGTTTTTTAAGAATAGATAGGCTCACCAGAAATAACACATGCACGCACAATGTTTTTCCTGATCTTTGAAAGAAGGCTCGGCTTTCTGGAGTGGTGCTGAGTCTTACAATGTTAAAACAAAGCAGATTTTTAACGGCATTTCAACAAGACGGGAATCCACTCATTCAACTGAACCAAGATAACATCGAAAACACTATGTTACAACGTATCATACCGCCTACTTTGCGAACCGAAAGAGCAGCAATACAATAGGAAAACATTCCAAACTGTAAACAAACGAATTTTCAGTTTCCTGATTGAACGAAGATATTTTACACTCATCCCGTAGAGGAATAAGCGAAAACGCAGGTGACCTCTGCACTGACTCGCACGTGTCACACCACACTGACAGAGAGAGTCACGTATTCGATTTCTGTCATGTGATTTGATATATAAATACAGGAATAAAAACTTGGTGGAAAACTAAAAAAAAAACCTTGCACTACATGGACTGCAAAGGAGTTTTTACAGTCACAGCTCTTTCTATAAAGTGGGTCAATTTTGCAATGTACGTGCTGTTTTAATTTTACCACTAATTTAATTACAGCTCATGAAATAAAATAAAATATTACAGTAAGTTACGTTTAGAGTGTGTTAGTACTGATAAATCATTAAATGGCATCGTGTAGTATTTCTGCTCTTCTGGAGAGGGTTACTGCCTGTGGATTAAGCTGTGATTACCCAGGTCACGTTGAAGTTGTTTCCGTAAAAGAATGCACAAGAGACATCTCTCGGCATCTAAGTGTAGATAAAGTAGTTGACAGTGAATTCATGTTGTTGTTTGCCCGAGCAGCTAATATTATTGCTTTTTGTTTTGGAGTTACTGTGTTCCATAATTTTGGCCACAGATATTTCATAGCACTCGGCGTCCCTTAATCTAGGTTCTGCAGTTTAGGACTTCAAAACTCGCTACTCCCATGCCCTTCGGTGGTGGTGGGGGGGGGGGAGGGGTTGGTGGAAGGGGGCTTTTGGCCAATGT
Organism: Siderastrea siderea; assembly: GCA_964030785.1. Classification (NCBI taxonomy): domain Eukaryota; kingdom Metazoa; phylum Cnidaria; class Anthozoa; order Scleractinia; family Rhizangiidae; genus Siderastrea; species Siderastrea siderea. The sequence goes on from OZ034972.1 coordinate 37,315,856, forward strand.
TTGGCTGCAAGGGTGACCCTGCAGGTAGTTAAGACAGAAAAACGAACTGGAATGTCAATCGTACTGACCATACCCGGTTGGGGAAGACGCGTATTAAATTATATACCATGTTTAGGGACAGAGACGAAAAACCATACCCTGTCCGGCAGCACGCCCCAGTACAGCCACATAAGGGAGTAACTTTCACTTCGGGTGGGGGGGGGTGCATAGTCTTAACTCGCTCAACTGTAGCACAAAATTTATTGATGAGAACACGATGTGATTTCAGTGGCCGAAAATTGAACTCCATTGTAATCTTCCATAGCAGCAGTTCGAGCGCGCGAGACACGGAAGCCACGCGGGCCCATGCGAGAACTCACTCACATGATACCTTTTCTCGTTTTGGCTTTTCAGCTTGCGCTTCAATGGTTTTTGCGTCATGAGGTTGGAAGCTTAAAGTTCAAAGTATATCTATCTTTGATTTTGGGTTATTTAGACATTTTTTTCAGCAGAAGAGTCCCACCTGTCACTGACAATATGTCCTCGCCGCAGAGCGGAGTTTGGTATTTGCTGGCGCCGATTTTGGAAAATGTTTGGGTGTAGGGGTGACGCTGCATGTTTGACACCCTGACCCTATTTAGGACCGATAAACGAAATGGAATGTCCATCGCACTGACCATACCCAGTTGGGAAGAACAGGGTATGGTTTTTAGTCTCTGCCCCTAAACATGGTATATAGTTTTATGCACGTCTTCCCCAACCGGGTATAGTGAGATGGGACGTCACAGAAGGTGTAAAAGTTTGGTATTGTACTTTTTTGGCTTTATGTCATCTGGGTTTGGAGTAAAATTTATTCCACTGCATTCAAACTGGTTTTAAAACATTGACGAACGTTGCGTACGTTTTTATTATGGTAATTGTTGTCAAAATTTTGAGAAAAGCGTTAAAGGTACTGTCCCTCTTGATCCTCTTTTTGTTGATTTCTTTTGAAAACCCCTCTACTAATGCATTTTTTGCTTGTTTTTATATGTTTTTCTTTGGTAGTTGTTACGGAAGTTATGGCAAAGAGTCACATTCTCAACGGAGCAAAGCTGCAACTTAGCCTTCACAACCCAGTCCTTGCTAAATCTGTCTGTCCGTCTGAGCTAGTGAAAGAGATTCCCGTAGATGCACAAGTGATGCCGTTTGTTTTTGAACGACACCAAGCTGGCTTGGCGCAACTGCAGGAAAAGCATGGCGTAAAAATAAGCTGCAAAGAAGGCTCTAGCAATCTTACTGTCATACCTGTGAATAAAACTGCAGAAAAGAATCGATTTGACGACGCTTGTAAGGCGGTTGCTTCTTTCTTCCATGGGTTTCTGAAAAAAACTGTGCGTGCTACGCCAGACACTTGGAAAGATGTCGAGGAACATTTCAAAGACAGTAGAACTCCCATGAAAGACAGAGTGGATATACAGTACTTGAGTCAGCGCCAGGAAATTGTCGTAATCGGTACAAGTCAAGATGTGGAAAGTTTAGCTGAAGACGTAGTGGTACTGAAGAAGAAGATTGAAGAAGAGAAGGCAATTGAGGCTTCCAAGAAAACAAAAATTGTTACTGACGTTCCAAAAATGCACCTAAAGGTCTTTAGCGATCTAGACTTTGACAAGGAACTGGAAAACAAATACGAGCACACGCAAGTGAACATATTTCCCGATAAAGGTCAATTCCAAATTCGTGGTCCTCCCGAAGCCATTCACAAGGCTGTAGCAGAGGTTTGGGAAACAGTTGCAAAGACGAAGGATGTAAGTGTCGAAATGTCTAAGAACGCTGTCGAAGTGCTTAGGACACGAGCTTGTGAGTCATTCATAAAACAGCATTTTAAGGCTAACAATTTACAAGCCCTCTTGGTCTTTAATGAAGAAGACGAAACAACAGACACAGTTTTTGTCGTGGGGATGAACTCTGAGTCTGCGCACAAAGCTGCAAAGATACTGCAAGAGATGATTATTGAAGAAAACCTCATCTTAGACGAAGGCCAAGTACAGCTGGAGAAAAGTGAGAAATGGCGCCAATTAAGGGATGACCTTACCGAAAAGTTCGTTTTAAGCATCAAATTGGATCGAAGCAGCCATAAACTATGGCTAGTCGGGAGGAAAGAGGACGTTTCATCCGCTTTTGTATATATCAAACGCTTCCTTAAAGAAAACACCATTGTCAGCGAAATAGTGGAACTTCCAAGGGGCTGCAGACGGTTTCTGGCAAAATATCGAGAAGAAAATATTCGGAAAATACGAGAAGAATTAAACAAGCACTCCACAGTTATAAAAGGGGTGGAAGATGATGATGACAAAGATATTGATGTGGTTGTCTCTGGGACGACTGATGGCATTGAAAAGGGTATGAAAATGATTGAAGATTTGGCTTCGACAGTTAAAAGCCAGAAGGTGCCTCTCAACAAACCAGGAATGCGAAAAGCACTTGAACGGAGTAAGGGAAAGAAAATGCTGGCCCAACTTGAAAACGAAGTTAAGTGTGTAATCGACCACTTTAATGCTCATGAAGGTGCATCCTTGGAGAAAAAATCTGAAGAAGAAAAAGACAAAACAAAGAAAACGAAGAAAGAGTGCGAGTGTAGTTTCCTGACCCCAAAAGGCAAAATCATTTCGGTGTTTAAAGACAACATCTGCGATCGTACCGTAGACGTCATTGTCAATGCAGCGAACACTAGACTCCAGCACTCCAGTGGCGTCGCCAAAGCCATAGTCGATGCCGGGGGCGAAACTATCCAAGAGGAGTGTGATAAGTGTATCATCGAACAGGGATCCATATTGGAAGGACGAGTAGTCGTTACTTCTGCCGGAAAATTGCCCTTCAAGAAAGTCATCCATGCTGTGGGGCCCCTGTGGAGAAAGGAAGCAACACGGGAAAAGTCATTGGGCAAGACTCCAAAAGAAGAGAAGCTCCTACGCTTTGCAGTCTCGAATGCTTTACAAGAAGCAAGTGCCTTCACTTCTATAGCGCTTCCTGCCATTAGCACAGAAGCCTTTGGATTTCCTCATGACTTTTGTGCTGAGATCATGGTCGATGAAACGCTGGTGTTTTGTGAAAAAAATCCATCCTGCCGTTTGTCTGAGATTCAGTTTACTAGCACAGACGGCGCAGTCGTGACAGCCTTCGTTAATGAAATGAATACCAGGTCTGATCAAGATCCCAGTTTCCAATCAAAAGGGAAAAGCGCACTGAACGTTGTGGGCAAAGGACAAGGCAAGAGTAGAAGCAAGGTAAAACCCACTTCACCAGCACCAGTCCTCACATATGGACCGAATTTCATCACGACACAGGAAGGTTTAAAATTGGTTCTTGTGACTGGCGATATGACTCATGAAAAGGCAAGTGATATTTTACATATTTTTTTCTTAATGTAGTGTCCTTCTCAAACATGCAAGCACAACTGTTCAAGCATTTTTTTTTTCAAGTTGGCTAAGCGGTACGCGGTAGCAGAAAATAACATGATCGCCGTATACTCCTCGTTCTATAAAAGTGCCCCCCAAAAATAATGTTAGTTGAAGTTCCTCTAAATTACTTTACCATAGCAAACCAATACCGTGTATTTTTGCGTTCCTTTAACGTGCCCCACTTAAAGGGTATTATTTTAGTTCCTTTAGATTACTCGACCATAATAAAACATCACCGTGTATTCCTCATTCTATATACGTTTTTGGTAGTATACAGTCTGGTAATTCAGTTAAGCATGCACTTTCAGGTTCGTGTTTAAAGTCCTGAGTGCTTCACAAAACAGCAATGGTTAACAACAGTGGCATTTCTGGGTTCTACTTTTCGATAGCATTAAAGTGCTGTAAAGAACGAGCCATATTATTTTCCGTAAGGCCAGTGTTAAAGTCTGTTGCTATCGGCCAGCAATAATGCATATTCTTGCCAGCTGATGCGTGCCTTTGTAAAATAAACCGGTGTAATATATAACGGTGGTATAGTGGTTAGCACGCCGGACATCTTATCTGAAAGCTGGTGGTTTCAAATCCTGCTATAGACTAGCGTCAAATTTCCCAAGGAAACAGGAAAACTTCTTATTGCAAACTTGAGACGAACGTTGGTTTGTCCCCTGGGCCGAAGAACTCACGAAAAAGGATAAATTTTATATTAATCTCATTTCGTCAGGTTGATGCGATCGTGAATTCAACGTCATCTGATCTGGACCTTAATAGAAACGCAAGTGCCAAAGCATTGAGTGCTGCCGCTGGCCCCAAACTACAGCAAGAATGTAGTGCCATTGGTCAAGTGCGGACTGGTGGCATTGTCGTCACAGGTGGAGGAAATCTGGGGTGCAAGCATGTCTTCCACACTTCGTGTGCCAGTTGGGAAAATGGAAAGGGCGAACAGGTATCAAACTACATCCGATTCAGTAATAGCCCAATTTCAATATATTAAAATTCAACTTAAAACAATAGACATCACTGCGAGGCTTAGGGGACTAATATGAGGATTTGTATGGGTTTATAATTATTCCTCTAAACCTCGAAATAATGCCCATTGCTTAAGACTCAATTTTAACATATCAAAATTGGACTACTGAGATTAAAATAGGTTAGTTTAGACATGAACTATACAATTTATCCTTTGTCTAGTCACATGCCCCACATACTCTAGGATCAGCAATATCGGCAATCTCGAAAGCGCCCTGAATATCCTTCCTTCCATCCTTTCCTCCTCCATTCCTTCCTTCCTGCCTTCTTTCCTTCCTTCCTTCCTTCCTTCCTTCCTTCCTTCCTTCCTTCCTCCCTTCCGTTCCTTCCTTCCGTTCCTTCCTTCGACTCCTTCCTTCCTTCCTTCGTTCCTTCCTTCCTTCCTTCCTTCCTTCCTCCCTTCGTTCCTTCCTTCCTGCCCTCCCTCCATCCTTCCTTCCTTCCTTCCTTCCTTCCTGCCCTCCCTCCTTCCTTCCTTTCTTCCTTCCTTCCTTCCTTCCTTCCTGCCCTCCCTCCTTCCTTCCTTCCTTCCTTCCTTCCTTCCTTCCTTCCTTCCTTCCTGCCTTTAGGCGGTTTTCTATTTAGCTGCGGTGGGCAGTAAAAGTAAGCATATCGAACTCACCGAAGAACCGGGTAAAGAATCGGGGAGAAACAGGGATATTTGCAGAAGGTGTTGTAGAAATCAAAGACACAGGACAGCAGAAACAGCTTGAAACAGCATTCGTTCGGTGAGAACTCAAAATCCATGTTTCCAATAGCTTATGGTCAGATTTAAGTTTAGCGTTATATGTCATAATGCGAAATAAATAAAATGTGTTTTTCGTTTAGGTATTGCATGATATAATAAAGAACAGTCTAGAGGAAGCCCAGAAGCGAAGCCTTTCTAGTATTGCCATACCTGCTATTGGAACTGGAAATCTACAGTTTCCTCACGGTCATGTGGCTGCTGCCTCTTTTGAAGGGGTGATGACATTCAGCAAGAAGAATCCAAGCAGCAGCTTGAAAGAGGTTCACTTGGTTGTGTATGACAAAGATTTGTCTTCTGTTCAAGCCTTCCAGACAGAGCTTCAGAGTCGAACGCGAAGCCTTCCCCGGTCAACTGCACCGGAGGATAGTGGCAAGAAAAAGGGACGTAGGCCGCGCGGAGCTGCTGCTAAGAAGTTCGATCTGGACGACTCGCCAGATGTGGGTGACACTTTTGAAAAAGTGGCAGAAGAATTAGTTTCAGTAAAACCGGAAATTACAATTGGTAGCATCACTGTTCAAGCTGAGGCTGGTGACATTACCCAAGAGGTGACCGACGCAATCGTGACAGTGTCGAACAACGAGTTAGATGTCGCTTTTGGAGGCGGCGTGGGAAAGGCCATTCTTTCCGCAGGGGGACCAAGTATTCAAGCGGAATGTTCTGCGCTGGGAATCCAGACACCAGGGGCTATTGCAGTGACTGGAGCAGGAAGGCTAAAAACACGAAAAATTTATCACATGGTTCCAGACAAACTGAACATGTCCTCCCTTAAAGATTCCATCGTGAAGTGTCTTAGAGCGGCGGATTCTCACGGTCTGACCTCCATATCGTTCCCAGCTGTTGGAACGGGAAATGCCAACGTAAGGGTCAAAGAGTCAGCCGAAGAGATGTTAGCTGCGATTGCCAAGTTTGCCCAGAAACAACCGATGTCACTTCATTTTATTCGAATTGTCATTTTTCAACGCCACATGTTACAAGACTTCTACAATGCAATGGAACCTTGCAAGTCCTCTTTGAATGATGGACCAGGCCTTTTTTCGAAGATCGCTGGGGGGATCGCTGGCTTCTTTGGATTTGGAAAAAGTGGTTCTCCATCTTCATATCCCACGGCTTCTAACAGACGCATGAGTGAGAAAGAAGGCAGCTATTTGGAAATATTCGCAGGCACCAAACAAGACATCAAGAGGGCTATAGAGGAAATACAGAAAGATTTGGCTGATCAGTGCATAAGCATAGTGATAGAAAAAGATGCCATTGGCAAACTCTCCAAGGAACAAAGCAAGACAGTAATGGATTTGGCCTTAAATCACGACGTCACTATCAACTTAGAAGTGCCAGTTAATCGCATTTCCGTAAGAGGTGACCCAGAAGACGTGCTAGATGTTGCCAACTCTATTCACGAAATCCTGAACCAAAAGTTAGAGGAAGAGCACACCAGAGGAATTGAAGAGCTAATGTCCAAGAACATTCAGTGGTACTACTATGAGGATGAAGACTTAGAGGCGTATGACACCAGCGTCAACTTGCAAATAGAGAACGCGTACAGCGCTGGCCATAGTTCCGTTATCGTCTTAATTGACCGTGTCAGATGTGAGGTCGTCTTCAAGGACATGAAGGAAACCTGCCTGGAATATGGAGACAAAAGAGTTGTCGTCAGGAAGGAGATCGGTAAAGGTAAGTATCTATGACTACGAGCTTACAAGAACGAAAGAACGACCGAAAAAACGAAGAAACGAACGAAATGAAGAAAGGAAGGGAGGCAGGCCGGCAGGGAGGGAGGGAGGAATGCAACTGTGGAGCAAGTTTATTTGTTCATCAAATACAATCTGCCAATCTAGGCTTACAATTTGGAAAACTTCAGTTTTAAAATCATCAAGCAAGAGCGGTCAGAGGAGGAAAATAAATCCAAATACCACGTATGGAATTCCACTTTATTTCAATTTGACTTAAAATTGGGTGAACGTTTAACGGCCGTTGAAAATTCCATGCAGACCCTTACAATTCGCAAAATTCGATAATACAACACAACACCGGTCACGTGTCGCACGAGTCACACTACGCGTTTGGCCGCCTATGTGAACGCTTTTTACTATTTAAAAATAGTTAGCGAGAACTATTTTAAGAACTGTTTACGAGCGTTCACTAAATTCCCTTGCTTTTTGTAACAATTCATTATATCTTCATTTGGCATCTCAATTACCACTGACATTTAATTAATGATTGCAGTATAGGCGTTTGTAAGTTATATTCTTTCAGGGTTCTTTCAGTATCATGGCTGACTTTTTCTTCCTATTTTTACTTGGTGTACTTGTAGGTATTCCATTACCTGTAGAGTGGAGCGTGCAGCCAAAAGACAGTTTAGGCAAAGAAAAAGATGTTCACTTAGTGCAGCTGGATCCAATCAACCACGCAAAAGAGTACAGCAGAGTAGCGGATGAAATTAAAAAGACTGCCTCTATTACCATCACCAAGATCGAGCGAGTGCAGAATCCTGGGCTGTATCGAGCGTATATGGTCAGAAAGGACCAGATGGACCAGAAAAGTGGTGGCAACGAAAAATTCCTCTTCCATGGGACAGCCCATGGTAGCTGTTCTAGTATCAACAAGTTTGGTTTCAACAGAAGCTACTGTGGAAAGAATGGTGAGTTTTGGCGTTCCTGTAGTCAACTCGGTTTTGAGGTGACTCGATCGAAATAAATGACGCGCTCTATTTCTCTCTCAAAAACTCTAATAGCATCGTCATTTCTTACTCGATTGCCTTGAAACTTTGGCATATTAAATGCAGTTCATCGAGGAATAATACCTATGTCAATATGTAGATGTACTGCAAAGAGACCCTATCGTTAAGGTCAGGAAGTAATCAATCGATCGAAATACATGACGTGCTCTATGCTTCTCTAAAAACTCTAATAACGTCGTCATTTCTTACTCGATCGCCTTGAAACTTCCGCGTTTTACACGCAGTTTACCGAGGAAAAATACGTATATCAATATCTAGAAGTTAGTTTTGCGTTAGTTTTGCGTGATTTTCCTTTTATTGAACACTACTTTTTTGATAAAATTACTAATTCTAACATAGCTGAGCTCTAAGATTTCGTTTAAATGTCTAGAATAAGTTCGTGATAACATCTTACCTTGACTCTTCAAGTTTCCGCAAATCGTCAGAACAGAAATCCCGGCAAAATTTGAACGTCAAAATAGACTCAAAAGCATAATAACTCCAGATAAAGTAAGTTCAATGTATCGCTATAGCTAGTTCCAAACCGCATTTGGCTATCCGGAACGATTGCAAAGTTTGGGCGGTTATTATAAACCTCGCCGCTATTATAAACTGACGAAGGGCTAACGAAGGGCTAACGCTCGAAACGTCAGCTTTCAATCTCTTTACAGTGGCCAATTTACCTTATCAACTCAGTTGATAAATCCAAAATTTTGTGTTTAATTTTAACGGGCTGCGTTTAAAAATGCAGCTTACCAAAACAGCTCTGTACATGTCCCAGAATTCTACCTGTTCCGAAACAGTGGCATCAAAAGACCATAGGTGAAAACGATATTGTTGACGAGGGATGTTCAACCGTTACGTCCTTAGGCTTAAAAGTGCCACTTTTTTTAAAATGTTATTTTTTTGCTGATTTCTTATACTGAATCTTATTTCAGCTACTGTGTATGGGAACGGCGTTTATTTTGCACGGGATGCCTCCTATTCTATGCAGTCACGATACACCCCGCCCGATGCCACGGGGAACCGCTATCTATACCTTGCACATGTCCTTGTGGGTGAATACACAGTGGGACGCCCGGGAATGATAACTCCGCCACCTAAGGGAAGCGACGCCACGGATACATACGACAGTGTTGTAGATAACACCGGGGGTCCAAGCATATTTGTTGTGTTTTATGATAACCAATGTTATCCAGATTACCTCGTAACCTTTTAATGAGACTAACGATCCAGCAGTGTACTATGCCCAGGGCCCGGTTGTTCTACTCGAAGTTTTAAAGCCAATCTAGGCTTTTACAGTCATAGACAATATTTGGTTCCGTAGATAGTGTTAGAAATATCAAGTTTCGATTACTGTAGCATACCTATAAAAGTAGATTTTTTGATAACCCCCCCCCCCCCCCCGATGGCTGATGGAGTTTGCCAGATTACCACTAAAACCCTCACTGCGTTTGTTTCCTCGCTGGTAACGTTCTCCGAACACCCAGACATTCGCCTTTTGTACACGACATCAACCTTGAATGTCGTTTTAAATCACTTGAAAAGTTTACTTGCATTTTCAGTGTCGAGACCGCTGTCGTGAGCTCCACTATCCCGCAGATATTTTACCCAAACTATTGCTATACTAGTCAGCACAGTGCTTGTTAAATCTACTTGTTACAGAAAAGCTTAAGCGCGGTATAAGGCTGAACAGGTATTTTCGAATTGTCAGCACTGACGATTCATTTTTCCTTGTTTTTGCTACTTGCTCATAATTAATCACAATTTTGGAGCTTGGCTTTATTATCTTGTTGTCGTGTTCTTAGCTTACCCGGCAACAGGAATTCAAATTATTTGAAGACCATAGCTAGAAAGTGATTATTAGTAGCATTAGGGTTGGCTGACATATTATATGGTTTCCATTTACCTATTTTATAATGGTAATAGAGTGCTCAATACAGGTTTAAACTCTCCGAATGCGATTCGATCTCTTGGTCAGGATTCATAGTCAGCGTGGACTATCTATATGAAATTACACTGGTTCGCTTTTACTGGGTATTGAAATCACTATCGCTGAGTCATGCATGTAGACGCATGCCCGATGCATTCAGATTTAAAGTTTAGTTTCATACTCCCCTCCTGTAACTAAACTGAATTCAAAATTCTTAACAGGCCGACTTCGATTTTCAAAACGTAAGCATTTTTTTAAGCTGGAAAACGTAATAACAATAACTGCTAGACGGCAAAACAAAACAAAAATGCCAGGGCAGCCCTTAACAACTATAGTCTAATCCTACACATTTAAAACCCATATTCGTCAAGTTCTTATCTCAAAGAATGCCAGGAATCGTAGCAATAAAGATTTTAGATCAAAATCTTGTGCAATTTGATCAGACAAAACGGGTTTATCTACACGCATGCTCAGCCTCAGTAACCTGCAAATTGCGGAATGGCCAGTGTAAACCTTGACTTGTGTTTGGAAAAAAATGGATAAGTTGGGATATTGTAGCTTCACCATGCAGTTGTCAGTGAACACTCTTGTGAAATAACAGTCCTTGGAAGTCCAAATAAAGACAATAATGAGTTTGCTCTTTGTCAGTCGTTTGCGTCTTAATTTTTACATATTTAATAAAATAACCCGAAATGAAGCTAGCTTATTTTAAACGGACAATCTCCGTTAAACGGACAGAGTGATTAAAACTGCCCATATTAGAGAGGTGTCGGTGTTATGGAGTGTCTGTAAGGAGAGGTTCGGACAGCTTTGTTATTAAAATGGGCTCCCCATGTACGTCCCCGAGTGATACTTTGTGCCGGAAATGGCCACTTTATGTATCGCCAGAAACATTACAAACACACACCATTCATCACAAGGCCATCTGTACATAGTACATGGACGCTGTCTACACGTTATACACGTCCAATGAAAGAGGGTCATTTGGATATCTCTAAAGTCCATTTAAAGGGCATACATTGAGCAGGAGCTTTTCCTTGAGATGTCCTTTGAAAATAATGATTTGACTGTATCTAACACTCTAGGGTAAAAGAAAATTAAGGGGGAGTGATAGTGTTTGTAAGCTTGTCGTTGCTGTTTTGTTGTTGTTTATTTCTTTTTGGTTTGTTTGTTTGTTCGTTTGTTTGATTTTTTTTTCTAAGCGAGATTAAGAATAAATCCGTCACGAAGTTTTATGTTTTGGCTACTATATTTTGAAAAGAGTTTCTATTTTCGTACCTGTTGTTCACCATTTTCATGTGACTGTTGTTGAAGGAGTGAGTCGTCAATTCCGATGGATCGCATTGTTGTCAGCGCTGAAAAAGGGATGCAGTCATGTTCTCCCAATCATACCTTGTAAACCATGAATGCTACATGCAACACGGTATGTGTCGTCTTGTATATTTTGCTGTTTAATCTGTTGTCTTTTAGAAACTAACTCTGGGCTAAAGATTGTGTTCTTTTGATTTCAAAAGGTGTAACTGTTGTGCTCACTATATTGCTACTGGTTTGAAATTGGGAGTGAGTTTAAATGTAAGGGAATTGAGAGATTTTTAATTTTAAACACTTAAATCAAGAAAACTGTGTGAGTGGATTTGCAAAAGTGTAATTGAAAACATTTCACTCCCTAAGTAAGACACACATCCTGAATTTTTGCCTAAAATCCACCCACTGTGGTCTGAAATCGCTATTTGGAGCAGCAGGCCCCACAGGTAGTGGGTCTTTATCTGGACGCGAGCGCAAACAGGAAGAGTAGTGACGAAATCCGATCCTCTTTTAGGGAAATTTCGCCCTAATTATCTGATTTTAGGCAATTTCCTCGTCCAGGGAGTGCCCCTGGTTTCGATTCTCACCATTCTGTTCACTATGAAAAAGGAAAAAAACAGTGGTAGGTTTTAAAATCAGCTATAACCGTTTTGTCCATACCTTGGTCTAGATTAAGATATGTTTACTCAATAAGTAAGCGTGAAAATTTTGGTAGAGATTGCTCAGGCCAAAGTGCACAATTGTTGTTATGATACCCAATATTTATTTGACTGAGATAATTATTTATAATTATGTAGGGCACGTTCTTCAAAACATGCCAGGTTGAAAGACAAGTCAAACTTGCCCCATCGAGTAAATGTCCGGTTTCTGTTCTGGTTTTCTACTGAAGACATTGTAGTTAATCGTGGCACTCCTTTCTTCCATTTTGCTTCAAAAGCTGAAAATTTTGCTGAGTGCTAACTGGTTATAAATTTTGCACAAGGTTGTAATCAATTGTGTCAATTGACTGTGTTTAGATACGACGTCTTGAATACGTCTTGGATGTTAAAACCTTTTTTTTTCCTGCTAAATGGCTTTTACCATAGATGTTTTCATGCGTCATAAACTTCGTGGGAAGTGTATTAAGAGTAACAATTTTTAACACATACGGAAATATGGTTTGCAACTGTTCATTTCTTTTTTTTTTCAAGGCAGTATAAAATGTTATCCAAACTCGTCACGGTGAAATGATTGTTGCTTCTCTTTTGCACATAATTAATTTCAGTTTGAGAATATTGCTCCACACGTCTACACCAAAGTTAACAGTAGAGTGTTTTCATAAAACTGGCCAATTTTAAAGCATTACATAATTTGTGTATATATTCTATTGAAGTGAAAATCTAAAGATTGTGTTAATTTTACTGTTGAAATATTTCTTTTCTATTACCACTGCTTAACAACAAAATTAAACAATTTCCAAATTCGCACTCATTCAATGTTAATTTTACAATAACAGTTGCATCACTCAGTGCAATCACCTTCATGGGATTCAGTTTAGGGAAAGGGGGATTAACAACTATAAAAATAAAGTAGTAAATATTGTATAATAGAAGTGAATATCCGCAAAATATTTACTCCAGTCCTAATCAAATGCCATGTGACAGGCGCCATTGAACCGCCGATTTTTTTTTTCAGCTTTATTGATCATGAGCTGTCCGGATTAATTTCATTTTCTTCAACTATTAACGTTTGCCTCCAGCCGACTTCTTTCCACGGCCAAGTAGTTTTCAAGTGCATCATATCCTTGTGAGTAAAGTGGTACGTGCTTGTATCACACACTTTGTTCTACGAGTTATCAGGCCAGAATCTCGACCTGTCCTTCTTCATGGGTTATCATACATTGTATCAATTTTGCGATACCTAACATATACAGTAATTATAAGTGGCAACAATGCTAGTAGAGCACTCTCGATGAGCTGGGAATTAAGTTTCTTCTTTGCTTTTTTGCACTAAAGCTTCTTTTTACCTTGGCTTTGTTTCAGGTTGAAACATGAAATTATTGATTGACTGACTATTGTGTGCATTCTGTTTCTCGACTTTGGTCGGGTAACTGATCCCAAATATATTTAAAAAACGCGCTCACTTTCTTTTTCGTTTCTGCGAAGGAAACAATGAGCGATACTTTACGCTTTAGCTCACATAATGTTAATTCGATTCACAGTACTTAATAAACAAACATATTGGATACATCTTAGTTTTTAGACTTTTGGTTTCTGGAACGCTGAATTTGTTCTCTTGTTTTTCAAGTTAAATTAAGAACACTAGATGTTAAAGTTTACTTTTATTTAACTCCCATGCAATGCTAGCATCAAATATGTCGCTCAGCGAGCTTCTGGCCTAATGAAAAAAAAAAACGTGTCGTTTTCATTTCTATTTATATATGGTCCTTATTGTTTTAGGTTTTTAGGTTGAAGGAGCTAGTAAGAGAGGTACGTCCAAATCCGTGACTCTTTCTTTTCCCAATTTTCACTACGACTTCAGCGTATACTAAGCCTAAATTAACTGGAAGTAAACAACCACGGAATTCCATCACAATTCAAATAATAAATTTACACAACTCAGAATGAAAGTGATATTAAAGTTCATTTGAGCAACGACAATTTGTTTTAAATAAATTCAACTATTAGCACACAGATACAAGAGCATTGCAAAAGGTTTAATCCGGGCAGGCCTTCAAAAATGGGCTTGCTGAAAGAGAGATAGTTGGGGCCGTGTAGCATTGTTTAAATTTTATCTTATCATTGAACATTCAGAATGCTGCAAAATGATAAGACGAAAAGGAATTGAAGGCGCACACCTGGTAAAAATACCGAAAGCCTGTCGATTTTCGCATACTGTCTGATGATAACGTGCAAGATATTTGAGAAAATGTTTTGGCTATAGTTTTCCTCACATTAATTTATTGCATCACTTATGCAGTTTTGTTGTCCAAACCCCTGTCCAGAGGAAATTGGAATCGCTGATTGTGTCGTTGATCCTTGCCATGAGAACCCCTGCCCCGAGGAGTGCGCCTGTGTCTCCTGTAGATGCGGTGGTTGTACGTACGCCTGTGAACAAAACCTACGAGGCTGAAGCTGACCTTAGAGAATACAATTGTTCAGGGATATTCAATGCCCGATACTTAAGTATGTGAAATCAAATGGTGACGAGTGAAATTAGGAAATAATTTCACGCCCGTTTTGTCCAAATTCTAATAATTTCCCGAGCCTTTAGGCGAGGGAAATTATTAGAATTTTGACAAAACGCAAGTGAAAGTATTTCCTAATTTCACGAGTATACCATTTGATTACCTATTAATATCATGGGTGACAAATTACGCTCACAATCGTCAGGGTTTTGACTTGTTTATCGTGTCGAGAACTCCAAGCATTGATAAGTTTAAGGCACACAGATTGGCTAAAGCTCACATTTTTCTGAGTGAAATAATGAAAAAATCTTGTGGGAAGGTTTTACCACGCTTTGACGATTTGGTGTATTTGTAACCAACAGCAAAATACACCAGACTCTGAATTTTTACTTGAAAAGTACCAAAGCAAATCGCTTGGCAAAGGATATCCGCGTTTTATCTGGCAAATTCACTGAATCGAGCACCATGTTGCTCCATCGAGCAAAGCTCAGAAGGCTTCACAAATGCATTCAAAATACGCACAGAAAACTTGTTTTAACGAAAGTAAACTTCGGAAGCAAATTTGTATTTAAAACTGACCTTTATTTCATTCGAAGAAGTGCCCAAATCCACGGAATTACTTCTCTGAGTTCGCAGTCAATCACTCGATCAGCAACTGGCTCGCCGTTCAAAAATTTTCGCTGTCACACTATCACAAATAATCTCTTCTTTTTGACTCGCAGCTGATTTCTGAGAAGTTCAGTCAATTAAAAGTCAAAATTTACAGATTACCGATTGAGTCCTCAATGAATATTTCCAGAATAGCTTTAGTTCTGCACAAAACATCTTCATAACCTTGACGCCATGTTGGCACTGAGCTGTAGGCCCGTTGCCTTAGCAATTTTGTAATTTCACATGTGAAATTATAAATTAACGCTGAAATTTCGCGCCAAAATTAAGGAGTAATTTGTCACCCATGATATTATCGATGTAATTGATGTAAGCAACAATTAAATGAGTGTACAATTAAAAAGCGTTGAAAGAGAGTTTATGGTCACTTTATTTACGTTTTCAAGGAGACTGCTTGTGGGTTCAAGCCAATCAATCAACCTTAAAATTTAATATACATAATTTAAGGGAGGAAATTAAAATACATGAGAAACAAGCAACCACTCTATTGCCTGCCACGTGCACGTGCCAAAAACAATTAAAGTGCAGTGAAAATTTACCCCTTTCTTGACTGCAAGAAATTTGGTGGGCTTATTAATCAGATTCGACCATTCGTCTACTCCTAGAGCTTTAGACAGATTTGCTCAGTTAAAGGAAAAATGTATTTCGGGTGGTCTGGCACCCAGGGTGCGTACGGCCGGTTCAAACGAGAAACAGATTTGAAACTCTTGCTCCTGTTTGGTTTAAAACTTTCGTGCGCTTTTGGCGACTCCTGTACTCTCTCAGAGACAATGAACTTCCTCAAATTTTCATTACGGCCGATTTCATTGCTTAGTGCAGTCAGCGTTTTCTTGAAACATTGGATTTATCAGCTGAGTTGTGACGACGAATTGGCCATCGTAGAAAAATTGAAAGCTTACGTTTCCAGCGTTAGCGAATAAAGGAATTGCAGGCTGTGTTCGGTTTATATGGTGGGCAGTGGAGCTACTCTATTTTTAGGAACATGGCAACGTGAAAAGAAGAATGAATTAGTTGAATGAAAAGCGTTCGTCGATACCGTGGGGATTAAGTGCCGATTTGAAAAAAAACACAAAACGAAAAAATATATATATACATATATATATATATATATATATATATATATATATATATATATACACCCGTTTTCAAAAACATTGCAACTTGAAAAATATATATACATATATATATATAACTTTTGTTTTCATATTTATTCTTTTGTTTTCGCGTTGTGAAGACAAAAGATGTATATATGTATATATATTTTTCAAGTTGCAATGTTTTTGAAAACGGGTATATATATATATAACTAACTGCAGACAGTACTCTCTTGGCCTTCTATATATAATTCAGTTAAATGTTCACCGGCGAAGCCAATACAGTGCTCTACTTGCAGCGATGGAGCGGAATAAACCAGTTGGTGAACTACTCAAATGTTGAGTGAATGGACATTTAATACAAACTTGTTTCGTAGGCCACCGAAGAGGTGACCCACTCATCAGTTAAACTCCATCTTACACTGAGTCGTTAAAGTCTACATCATTGTTTTGATCGCGTTATAAACGGTTACAATTTTACAGTGAACAGTGCGCGCGCGCTGGATCGTCTACGATGCTTATGCCAAAGTTTAACTAGTCTCACTAAGTGCTCGCGCTATATATATATATATATATATATATATATGCCTGGATTTTTGAAAACGGAATCACTAATTTTACTCCGCGCCCCGGGTGGACTTGCTGCCATCGGCAGCGAGTCCACCTTAGGCTAGCAGTTTATTTTCTAGGGGGGGGGGGGGGGGACTGTCAAGGCTAGTTCCCAGCAACTCTACGGGGACAGGGCTAACAGACCACCTGCATTTGAGGTCCCCCATCTTAATCCAGGGGGGGGGGGGGGGTAGGATTGGTCAAAACTCGGGTCTTTAGTTTAATCTCTACCGATTTTTTTGTTATTATTCTTGCGAGTCAATCACACTGAGTTAATTCCGAACCGCTTGCTAAGCTGTTTTGCACTCAAATGAATAGCTCCCTTTTGCCGGAGCTGTTAGTCGTCGCCGTGCCAGTGAGTTGATACCTCAGGCGGCAAATGTCAGACAGTGGGGGAGGGATGGGGGGCATACATTAGGTTAGTGTTTGTATATGTTCACTCCCTGAGGTCGACACTCTGACTTGGAGGTGGTTTAATTTTGATGAGCTGAAAATAGCTGCAGAGCACTGATTCAAGACTAGATTAGCTGTTTGATGGCTACTAGATGACCTCAGGTGGTAAGAAATAGTTTGCAGAGTGTATTTTTAGGCAAAGCGAGGCATTTTCCTTAGCATGTCAGTACAACTGCAGTTTTGCAGGCTGGCCCGTTTTTCATAAAATCAGGTAGATATATATATTTTCTTTGCTGTAGATTTTTACTTTCCGTATTACCCTGATGTAGGGAAAAGCCGCAAACTGTCGCGTTTTAATGAAAGCAGTGGGCTTTTTTAAAAGGTCCTTCCTGTTTCGTTGTGATTTTGGATTCTGTCTTTCTTTTCCTTCTGTGACGTTTGACTCCGATTTATCCAACAAATCGGAAAAAATGACGCAATTTTTCAAGAAGCGTGTTTATCCCGACTCTGTTGTAATTGCGAAGGAAAAGAACGAGAGAATTCCAATTACGCACACTTATAATTATCACGCTTATGATTTGCAATTTGCCTTCGCAAGATTCTAATCTTGATATTGCTTTGACACCATCGGACATCGTAAGAAAAAAGATATGTGTGTCGTCAAGTAAAATATACAAGTCATTTTTGCCCAATTCAGTAAACCATCGTTGGTATTAACGCCCTAGTAAACCACGGAGCAATATCTTGAGAATTGATTTATTTATCTTTTACTCAGAGTTGGAATCAAGCCGAACTGTGGGCTCTGCCATAGAACGTGTTCAAGGTCTCGAAGCTTTTTTTTTTCATTAGTCACTTTTTTCTTCTCTTTTACAATACACTGCCTATATTTATTTTCGAATTATTCTTAACCCGAGGCAAAAAGTTCAAACCTTGTCCAATGTTAGAAGATGTTTGACCATTAACCTTTGTTGTTGGGTGAATGTTAGAGTGACGTTAAATGACGTTTACCGGCCCTTCCAACATTGTTATACAACAAATGTTACGAACGTCTAGCCTTAAGGAACATGCTTTCTTTAACTTGTTACTGTGCATACGTTCCACGCATCTTAGGGTGGTCTGAGAAACTCAGGTTTCTCAAGTAGGGTACCTACTAATGTAATACAAAGGTATTTTTGCGCGGTTTATGACTACGCACATGCAGGAAAAACAGATATTGGCAAGTGCTATGGGAATCCCAAGAGAAAAGTAGGGATAATCACTCATCTTTTTAGATGAGCTTAAAGTTGGAAAGAAATTAAAATGTCATACATTGTTTTGCGATGAAAGCTTTTTTGCATACTTATTCCTGAAGAGATATGTGTCTACCCATATTTTTCCTTTTGGATTCCAATAACCCTTGCTAACATCTGCTGTATTTTTTCCTATAGTCTTAACTGTATTCGGAGGCACTGTCCTTAAGGAGAGTCGAGAGGGTTTTACCCTTCGTGCGCGTAGTATACACAAGATATGCACCTAAATATATTTTTATTAACAGTCGCGCATGCAAAATACCGGACGTGAAAACGCAGCGTTAAATCGCGCACAACGGAAACAAAACGTGCATCAAACATTTTTTTCCCGAAAATTTGCTCAATGACCCATGCGTAATTTTTGCATGTATGTTACACTCAGTGTGCCAATTATAACAGTAAACAGTAACATTTTGAGGAAAATTCAGTGGAATTGTTTTTTGTTTTTTTTTTGCAATTCACTTGCAATTTTGCAAGTGAGTTGACATACTATTTACCTTTGGAGGGGTGGGTCCTGGACGCACCTTGACACGGCAAAGGCTGCAAATGTGTCCCTTGCCCATGTGACAGCTGTGACAACATGTGCCAAGAGTGAACACGAATAACACAGGAGTAACATTATGAGGCCAACAAGTAGTCACTACACGAAATATAAGCAGTGAAAGTAGCTTCAAGTAAAGATCTATGATGCAGAATTAAATTTTTAATAAGGATAATGTGTCTTATACGTTTTGGTGATGCTGCGAGGGTCATACCTCTTTGTAATAAATGAACTTAAACCTACTGGCAGATAACCTACCAGATAAACGCACCAGACGTTCAGCTAGTAGGGCGAGGGAAAGGGAGAATATATGCCATGTCTGCATGAATACACACAACTGACCAAATGATACACAACTGAATGAGTGCAACACAACTAACGGACTAATGCACAACTGACCGAGTAAAACACAACTGATGGAGTGTTATGCAACTGACCGATTAATGCACAACTGACAGAGTCAAATGCACAACTGATCGAGTAATACGGAACTGACCGAGTGATACGTAAAAGACAGAGTCATCATACAACTGACGGAGTAACACACAACTGGCCGAGTAATGCAAAACGGACCAAGTGTTACACAACTGACGGAGTAATACACGACTGATCGAGTGTTACGCAACTAACCGGGTAATGCACAACTGACCCAGTATAACACAACTCACCGATCACGCAAGAAATGCACAAATTAAATGACCGAGTAATACACAACTAATAGACTCCAACGAAGCCGTACTTAGGGTCGTCACGCAATCCTGCTCTCACAAATTCCAGCTGCTTCGATCCGAACAACACTCCTTTCATCGGTTGAGCCAATCACAGCCTGGCTCACGTAACCGGGAGTCAGTCGCCCCAAAATCATTTGTCCAATCACAGTTCGTGTTTTATCGGTGACCCCCATGTACGTGACAAACGCAAATCAAGGTGACGGCACTAGATGTAACTTTTCATCTAGTGTCGTCAACATTCAAAAACAAGCGATTCGAAGGATCTCTTTATAAACCTGCCGACGGGCTTTGGGAAGTCTTTCATCTATCAAGCCCTTCCACTGGTTTTTGACTAAAACCAAACAACTCGACCATGTTTGCAAATAAACAACTCGGAGTTTGCGGTTGACGTTCACATTTAGGGAGCAATGGATGAATTATGCAAAATATGAAGTACTTTTACCGAAAATGAAGATTTTTTTCATGAACTGTTCAAAGCGACGAACATGCAAAACACTTTGTACCGCTCTCCACAAATTTCTTTGGTATTTTAAGATCAACCATCCGAAACGCCATCACTAGCTAAGATGTCATCACCGGAAAATCCCGGCTGCTTTTAATTTTGCGTCATTTGTCAACTTGTCGAGGAATGATTGGTCGTTTCCATTTACCTGATCCACAAGGGGAAAGGAAAGGCGTTCGGATCGTCGAAAGCCTTCCATATAAAACCTACTTTTCTTCGAAATTTATGAGTGGATGGCAAAATTATGAACACAACACTACACACTAAATAAGCTTGCGATTCCTTTCAACAATGTTGATCTGTGCTTCGGTGTGACTTGGTTGTAATTTCGCCCTAGTTTAAGTCTACTGGAAAGCGTTTTTTTCAGCCATTTTCTGCCGATTTAGGCTCAAGGATTAAAATCATTCAGCCCATTTTGTTGTTAGTGCTTTTGTTGACCACATTTATCGCAGCAGATATTAGCTCAAGACATGTCTTTGTTGAGCCCATCAAAACGCGTGAAATCTCTAGTCCAGGTTTTAGCGGAGCTCGCAGAGCACCATGGGTAAACAAATCTGGTAACCGATCTGGTAATCGATCCGCGAAATCTTAGTTCTGACGTCAGCGTACGCCCGTACGTCCGTACAGACTCTGGGGGAGGGGAAGGGGAGTCCCAAGGCAACCTGACGCGGGGTGGAGAATGCCATCTTTTCTTGGCGGGAAATTCTCGGTGCCTTTGGACTACCGCCGTTTTTCTTGGTGGGAAATCGCATGACTATCGTCGCTTTTGAAAAAGAGGTTTCCTTAAACGAGGACCCTGACTATAAAAGGGATAGCTCCTCCCCCTCTTTGTCACACAATCGCTTCTCCAACGTCTTTATCAAAGATGGTGGACTCTGCGAGTAAGAGGGCAGAAGACCATTTACCAGAAAAAGAAGTCGAATACTGCCTTCACTGTATTAATCTGAAGTAAAATATCCTCTTTGGCAAACTAAATCTTAAAACCAACAGTTAGTCATCTTTCTCAGCATAAAGCTAATATTTTCATCTTGGCAAATTTTGAATTTCACGCCCGTAACGGTCCCCCAATGGCGAGAGGTTCACAACGGAGCACATTCTCCTCTCAGTCGGATTGCGTCTTGAGCCAACAAATTGCTTGGCTTGTGTTCTTCCTTATTTGTCATGCTCAAAGCCTTGGTTAGTTATTAATTGTTGCAAATACAATAAATTTTTTGAAAGACTGGTTCGATTCATGGCTGGGGTTGTTCAAATTTAGGGCAAACTTCTGTCTTGAATCTAACCATTTTGCGCGTGTTTTTATTGCCTCTCCTTCAACATTCAAGCAGTCCTTCGATTCGCTTACAATTAACAATTATCCTGCGAAATCGCGCGGAATATCACCTGATACTTAGCCGACGAGGCCGTAGGCCGAGTTGGCTAAATCAGGGGATATTCTGCAAGATTGAGCAGGATAATTGTTTTATTATTCAACAAATTCCCATCAACTACCATTTTCAGAACGAGAAAAACTACGGCTCTATGATGAAAACGCTAAAAGCTAGCAACACATAAGCTTAATAAAAATCAAAACAGAACTTCAAGAAATCGAAGTTTACTACCGTTCACTTAAAAAGACTTATTTACAAACTCATGTTTGGAAATGACAAGACAAAGTAAAAAAAATATATTGCTACCTTACCGACAATAAGTCCTCTTCCTGTGAATTAAAATCTTTTCAACTTTAGTCTTTACAACTTTCCGTGAGCGAGTGTGCTGCTTCGTTCGCAATAGCATTTTCTTGGTTGAGTTCTCACTATGAAAATCCTAAGTCAACCTCTGGATGTCTTTGTGAGCTGAAGCAAATACTTGTTGACTTTTTGAGAGCATTTAGTCGTGGAAAGTTTCTTCCAGGGAGTTAAAATTTCCGGAGAACACTGCTGAAACTGCTTCGCTTTTCAAAATGGCCGCCAAACAAGCAATGAAAGAAAATCTGCAGTGCACTTCCAAATATGGTCATTTACGTATATCGCAGGATATCTGTCATGTACGGATGACAGATATTGAGGGCTTCCTTACCATATATGGGCATAGTGATAATTTGTTGAATAATAATATTCGATATTGGTATGGCCGATTCTCTTGCAAAAAACCCAGATGGCACTTTCCCGAACACGACGGAAAGCTTCTATGTCTTCGATCAAGCTCACAGCTGAATGAAGCAAGAAACTCCACACAACAGGATCGCAAGCTTTTTGTTTTGGTCCCTGAACCACCAGTTTATTGGAAATTTATTCGGCAAGCAGATGCAGACCCTTCGTTAACTGATTTTAGCTTTTCTTATAATTATTTGTAAACGACAGACCGGACGAAGCAGTTTGTGGAAAGAGTGCGCTCCATTTATCGTTGGCGCTTTTCGTACGCGGGTAATTGTTATACCGTTCATAGCTGTCTTGCTTTGCCGATCACTGTTTGAGGCGGATTCCTTGGGTTTCTAGTGGTGGACGGTCTAAAGCAAATTTGAGGTACAGTGAAATAATTTACCGCTTTGATTTGCTAGATCATTCGAGCATTGTTATGCCCCGTGTGTGTCCATCTCCAACATCGATGTCGATCGATGACTTATAAATACCGTTTTGTTCTTTAGATATCGACCGTTACAGTTTGTGATGTATTGGGAGAAATGTAGTTATACTACAGAAAGGATTCGCTGTACATCAACTGTGGCAGTTTGATTTATTTTGTACAAAACATTTTGAAATTCAAACGAGGGTTTTGTCTGGGTTCGAAACGGCATTGCATGCCTTCGTCCAGGCGGTATCAAGTTTCTTTATAATTTGAATTTGCAACAGTCACAATTTCAAATGTAGCGTTGTAAAAATTCGTCGAAAAGACAAGAAAAAGCGTAGGGTTTTGGAAATTTCTTTCCCGGACAATGTTTGGGGATTTCTACGACTCAGTACCTCTCAGTGTATGAATTTTATACTTCGTGAGTTTGCTACCGTTAGCTGCTGAAGTTGACAGCTCGGTGTCTGGAGTGAAATCACTGACGGCTTGGCCAGGCCAGAGGTCCTTTTATAGTCAGGGTTCTTGTTTAAAAAGCTTATGTTTATTAGGGAAAACGATTGTTCGACAGTACTAAAGTCTTAACGTTGAGAAAAAACATCTAATATCTATAAATGGAAAGAAAAATTTCAAAAGGATTCTGGTGGAAGGCGAAAAGTTCAAGTTACGAAAGCTGCCTTCAGAGGACTTCATCTTTGTTTTCTTCAAGGCGAAGAGCTTGTCCTGTTCTGAAACAGAACCGAGTAAGTAAAGTTTTTAAAGGGTTTGATGATTTTGAGCACTACAGTCAAAGAAATTACGTTTTGAAATGGACATTCAATTTATGCCATTAGAAATGTGTCAGTTACTTTTTATTTATGTGGGCGTGAACTAAAAAAAAAAAAATAGAAAACGCGCTCAGATATGAGACAGCTGTAGTCTTGAACTGCCATTGCGATGCAGGAAGTGTAACGCGAATTTCATTGAAGTATGAAATTACGGGTTTTCGAATAAACTTTTTCAAAAATGATTTCTCTTTCCATCATTTTGTCTATATATGTTGCACTTGTCTTAGGAGTGCTCTATACATGGACATGCAGAGCGAGATACAAATGTCAAGATGGAAAGTTGTTACTCGAGTTTCACGCGCTAAGCGATCATTAAACTAAATGCAGAGCAAATGTCCGTTTCAAGTTTTAAGTTTTCAAATTGGTACGGCGCTTCTTCTAATTGGTTGCGAAGAACTTGTTTTCGTGACGACATTTGGTAACGAGTTCAGATTTCTTGTTTACAAGGGAAACATCGCGAGCAGTCAAGATGCAAGGTTTTTAGACAGACATTAATTGCAGCGTGGAGGGTTTCCTTTGTAGGCGTTTGCTTTGTAAATGGCACACCATTTAATTTTGTAGCTGGTGTTGCTGTCTCTTAAGTCCCAGAAGTGTTTTGAAAGTACAGTGTCATGCAAATGCTTGACGGTTCTTGAAAGAGAGTTTGTGGTTATTGTATGTTGTTTTCAGTATGTAGTTTTTATTTACTCCAATGTAAGTCTTTGGGTCACAGGAAGTAGTTGTGACTGTAGCTTCGCAGATAACGTTGCTTGTGAGACATTTACCATTAAGAGGGCAAAAGTCCTGCATTGTGCAATTGCACTTCCTTCTGCAGCCAACATCATGACATTCATTAAGGTTCTTCTGATTTTAGTTTTCCTCATGTTTTGACATGTTGGTTGTGCAGCTGTAGCTGACTTTAAAGGACGCATGTCATAGTATTTCATTTATTTTTCTAATCTGACAAAATCACTTTCATATTCAAGGAAACTACAAAATAATTGTTTCCTAAGATAAAGAAATACCAAAGAAGTAATAATAAGCCAAAACTAAACAAGGATACAAGGATGGTTACGACTGAGGGAGGCTAAGACGGATTACGAATGACAAATTTAAGAAAATTGGCCAAAATTTTCAAGATGCATTATCCGCGTGTCGTAACTCCTTTAAGGTTGTTTCTGTTGAATAGCTTGTGGAGCTTTTATTTTTTTTGCGATTTGGAAAGTGTTGAGTGACATCTGCTCGCACGGAACATTTAGTCTGGTGATCGCTACGTGCGTGAAACTCGAGTTACCACTTTCCATCTTTACATTTGTATGTATTTACATATATGTATAATGAGTGAAGAATTGCATTAGCTATGGTATAGCCAATTTTCAATCGGCCAACGAGGAGATAGATTGCACATTCCTTTGTTTTACTGGCACAATAAACTATACTAGATACACTGGATAATATAAGGCCAGGGTACTTTGAAAGTTTGCCGTTTTGGTCTGAATAAAATAGGATTTTGAGGGAACGACGAGATCTACCTAGACCTACCATTTTATTTGGAAAAACGTTTGTATCAGCTCTCGTCCGCGAACGAAAGCAGGTTGGGCTAGGTCTGAAACAGGAAGTACATTTTGGATGCCAGGTTTTAAAGATGGTATATTGTGGTCTCAAACAAGTCAGGGACAGTTTTATGTAAGTTTACACACTACGAATAGTATCCTCCTTTTAGTCCAAATTGTAGACCACTTAAATAGCCAGTACTTAATTTTTACTTGAACGTGTTCCTGCTTCCACCACAGTACTTCCGATCATTTCCAGTCACGTGCAATGCACCCTCAAGGAACTGGACGTGGGCAGGTTTTCGTCCTCTTCTTCTTCTTCTTCTTCTTCTTCTTCTTCTCCTTCTTCTTCTCCTTTTTTTTAACATTTTGAAGTGTACAATAAGTTAAAAAGTTTCTTAGAATTTTACGAACATCAGTTCAAGGTACCGACAACTTGTTTGAGTCGCTGACTGATTTACTAATCAATGATGGCTGCTTGATTGGCGTATCGTAAGAATGGAATTAAGCAGAAGGTTTTTTTTTTCTGCTACCTATTTACAAAACTGAGATAGTTATGACATTGGACAACGCATTCAGACTCAAGGAAGACAATAAGTGAAAAGAGAGAAGATTAGCAACTTTCCACAGTAAGTGCATGTTAGAACGTTTGATGCAGCCGCAGTTTTGATCCTTTTAATTCCATATTTGAACATGGAAGAACTTTCGTGTGATGTTGCTGATTTTTCAATATTTTATATAACGAGCTTTAATTAGTGTTTTCACTATATCAAAGGTTTAAGTTTTGACTATATCAAAGGCAAAATATTATGGGCTCTCGATAACGAGTGCCGCACCTTAAGCACTTTGACTTTTTAATTGCAGTAACGAGTTAACGAAACTTCAAAAACATGTTTCATCGGGGATTTATAAATTCGTGAAAACTGATACTTTTATTGTTTTTGAGTGCTTAAAGACCCTGAAGCAAGAAGCATCATGATCAGCTTTTGAAATGCCTTCTCGATTGGGTATAATACTAAACAAAATGAATTTGCACCTTACTTTCTTTATGTCACCATGTTTCTGATGTGTTAGATTGCGTTTGATATGGAAGAATCAGCTCCCGTTTCGACTGCCTAGAAGCTGTGAAGAGAAAGTTTCTTCGCTCGCACGGTACAACTCTAAAAGCACTTAGCACAAAGAACAGTTCGCCGTTGATATTTTCACTTATAGGCTAGCCAACGGGCGCCAGAATAAAACGACTGCTTCCTTTGAGTCAGAAAGGGAGGAGGGGGGGGGGAGGGCAAATACATTAGTATGTTTATCGAGGAGAAAAAGCCTTTTTGCTTAACAGTCACTATCCGATTCGAATGTTCTTTAATCTTAAGAGAACACTACAACGTCGTGTGAAAATACCGGCCATAACCACCTCGAGGCAATTAACTTTAGGCAATCAATACGGAAATAAGTGAAGTTTTAGCAACGACAAGGCATCGCTGTTTGCCCTATACTGTAGCCAGGGCAAGTTCGCTTATCAAAACAATAAGAAGTCTTAACCCTATTCTGCCTGGGGTGGGGGGCACATTGTGCCCGCGCTGACTTGAACGAATTATAACTTTTAAACGGCTTGACGAATAATTACCAAATCTCGTGACTTTTCCTAAAATTTATCAGAGAAAATGTTCCTGTATCAATGACGTGTCTATGATGATTTACGTTTCCATAGCAACCGTCTCCTCAGAAGTGTATTTTGACTATTTTCTGTCTTTTTTTTTCAGTCCCGTTTGTAAGAAGAAGATAGTTTTTTACTTTTGTGTGCTTTTTTTGACTAATCATATTTCTTAGAACAAAATCATATATTTTTTGGTGACGTGATTGTCAGCTGTATGACTGCAGGTTTGCGATTCAAGATGGCGGCCTCAAATTCAAAATGGCGGGTTGTGACGTTATTGTGACGTCACGACACGTCATAATTGACACGTCATAAGCCCAATCTGTTAAGCTAATGACGTGTTACAAACCTGCTAAGTTTCATTGCGAGAGCTTTGATACTTTCCGAGATGTATAGGGGGGCACTTTGTGCCCCCCCCCCCCCCCAGGCTCAGAAATTCAAAAGAAGCCCAGGCAGAATAGGGTTAAACCAGGAGCCATAATCGGGGACGGAGACCGTAACTAAATACCATTTTCAGTAGTGGCGTTGGACCCATCGAAAAAGACAAATGTGCTATTTTTAGAAAAAAATGCGCCATCGCGCGTGACACACGCGCGTTTACGTTGCGAGGACTCCGCGAAAAGAAAAACAAACAAAATGGCGTCGGAAATTACATTCGTTGGAGATGAAGAAATTCAGTTTCTGTCATTAGTGTCACTTCCAAATTTGAGGCAAGCCCTTGGGTGGAACTCTCCGGATAGTGACTTTGAAGATGAGGGTTATACAACTGATTCCGATGATGGCAGTGAGAATATTTTAGACAAATCCTGTGGCGAAGATGCGTCGGACATGTCGGACGAGGATTTCCCCGTTAGATTGATGAAACGTTTTGCGGGCAATAAAGGCGTCGAACTACGCAAAAAACAGTTGAAGAAGAATCAGGCAGGAAAAGGGAAAAGACATCCCCAAAATATTTTTCCTCTGAGGACGTACGGAGATTGAAGACCTTGAAGGGCAGCCGCAAAGACTATAAAATGAATGTCCAAGCACGGTGTGAAGAAAAGTTACGCACTGATAAATCATTTTTACTTTTTCCATTGCAAAAGAAAATAGTAACATAGGTTCAAACTACCGAATCAGGAAAGAAAACGTTTGCCGAGATTTCTCAATGTCCGCCTTTACCGAAGTGGCTGAAATGAAGACAAAAACACAGCGAAAAGCGCGTTTCATTTTCAACCAAATGCCCTCGTGGCGCGTTATCAATCGTCGACAAAATAGAGAACTGGAAAAACACCAAGAAAATAAACAAAAACTACTTCCGTCGATGAGAAGGAGAAAGGTGAAGTCAAACTTCATGCTGCCCAAGTACTGAATGTTACTTCCTGGGCAATTTACGAAACTAGAAGGGATACATAGCGCAGTGGACGTGGCCTTAATTTTAGAAAAATTACTTTGTATCACAGTATTACAATTGAACGTCACTGAGACATAACTCTAGGTTGTTTCAGAGTGCTTGATCAGTTCTTAGGACGAAAACACTGTAGAAATAGAAATTTAGGCATTTAGCGCCGTGTTTACAAATATTATTTCTTTTATCGTCAAGTCAATCACTTGTTCTCAAAATTTCACAAACAGTAGGTTTTATACGGAAGGCTTTGACTCCGAAATATCGAGACAAGACAAAATAAAGCACAGTAAAATGGGAGAGAAGCATTTAATAAAAATTGTCACACTTTTATGGCGAGTTAGTACAAAAATTATGCAGTAGTCTAAACAACAAGCATTGAACAAATTCAGTACCAGAAAGGGCGACATATTTGGCTATATCAGGCAAAATTGACACTGGTTAATTACCTGCACAGGGTGAGAGGAGTTACATTTGTACGCAAGAATTATCCTTCGTACATGCTACCTTGTAAAATACAAAACCTCGTCATTTTGATCAATAAATTTGCCCAATGCAACCTTTGTGAATCCAATTTGAACAGCTTTCTTCTCGTTCCATACGCTGTATTTCTCGATCTCGATCTTTGCGCCCGCCTAGTACGCCATCGTTCGCCATAATGAAATTTGCTATTAACCGCAGACCATTCTTCCGCGGTTGCCTAACAGGTTGCCCCAAGGGCAATGGCTTTTTGTCGGAAAGCGAAGCTTTCCGAACGAAGTCGAACTCAGTGATCCTAAGAGCCCACAGTAATTTGACCTGCGGTAAAAATATAGGTAACGCGAGTAACGCAAGTTCGCAGCAAATTAAGTCGCTTGTCTTTCGCAAGGAAAACTAAACGTTCTGCTCGAACTTTGCTCCTCTGGACCCTGTGTTACCTGTACTCGTTGTCGCTTTATTTGTGTTCCAGCAGATTCAAATGTTCAGATACAAATCAGATGCCACGTAAAATACGTTAAATCGCTTTCACAATTGTTTGAGTGTTGCTTTTACCATTCTGTCCGCGGGCTCTAAACTAAGAACAAGTGCATTTTGTGGTTTGCGTTTAAAAAATTAAGATGGTGAATTCTAATGTTCCTCACCTCCGTAGTCTTGTTTCAGTGAGCTGCATTAAAATCATCGTTCAAGTTAAAATATTAATTCTGTCTTCAGTTCGATGAAACAGACACATGATGGCTCCGTTGTCAGCGTTGTGAGAACGGAGCTATTAGAAACTCGTCCATTTGAACTCCCGCAGCTAAAACGGTGAGATCGTACAGCTTCAATCCGCTTTGAACGATGATTACAACAATTTTTCAGGAAAAATCAAACACGTACCGCATTTCAAAGCCCATAATTGGAAGATTTTTCCCAAACCGTTCACTTCGGAGTAGTTTCATTGATTCATTCAGTTCCGCAAAGAAACGCTGCAACACTTCGCAAGGTTTTGGCGCCTTTTTCGTTCAGTCATGTGATCGCAGTCGATTCTTGTTCTCTTTTTTCTCGGAGTTTCTCTCTCACTCTGTCTTTTCTTTTTCTTGATTTTATAGCAATTAGTGATTGCGTTTTCAATAATAAAAACAATAATTCTACTCGGGCTTGCTGGATGTCAATTTTGGCGCTATACGTCTCGTTGGTTTTCTATCATATCCAACGCCCCTCGTTGTACGCAAATGTGCGTGTACCCATGCGCGTTTATGACGTTGGGGGTGGCGCAATTTTCTCTAAAAATAGCACATTTGTCTTTTTCGATGGGGCCGCGTGGACCCCGCGCTTACGGTCTCCGTCCCCGATTATGGCTCCTGGTTAAATGCACTTAAGACTCAAGGAGGATGCACTAGTTAAGAAATTGCTAGGAAGAGAATAAAGAGCCAATTAAAATGCGATGGTTGACCTTTGGTATGCTTGCGTGTATGTTTGCCGCACTAAGGTAAGAAACAAGAAAGGTAAATAAACATCGTTATCTCCGATTCCCCATGGTTACCCTTCACGGAAGGCCGCTGTACAGGTTGTACAACACACACTTTTGTTAAGTTTGCCATCACGTAATTAAAGCCTAACGAGAGCTAAATGTAGTTGAAAGCTTTGGTTTGACCGCAACTATTGCTTGAAAGGAATGCACGTAAGAAACGAAGTCTGTTTTCATTTGACTATTGTTAAGAAAGGTTGGTAATTCAGCGTGGTGTTTGTGTCTTAAATACTTCATCCTCCTAAGGCACCACTTCATGGTGATTTCTACGTTTTTGTGTCAAAACTTTTTTTTTATCGTTGACGAAATGCTTTCAGAACTCGAAGAGAAAGATATGAAGTAATATTCTTAAAGGAACGACAACCCGTCACACGACACGAGAGAAACCTTGAAAAATTGGCTCGTTTTTGTCAAGTTGCAATCCATTTCCATCCAGGGTGTCTGTAGCAAAGACACTTGTTTACAGATTCAGAAAACTAGAAAGACAATTTTGAGTTTCTGTTGATTCCAATACGTCTTCAACTTTGTTTACGTTTTGCTGAAATACGTGTCATGGCCTTTAAAAATCAAAGACCTCCTTCACATGGGCGTTATATTTTCTCAGACACATTGGTCCTTTAACTAAGGATCCTTGTGATCATCCGGTTTCAAACGGCATACACCTAACCAATCTCTCGAGCCCTGGGTAGTTCTGGTACCCGTGACATATTTGGGGTGGGGGAACTCTTAAATACCACACTGTTGCATCGGAACGTTCCTAACCATCATGACTTGGAAACCCTAACTTCCACGGATTAGCTACCTGCCGACCTTAATTTTTCATGAAAAGAAGCTTTAAAGATCCAGTTTAAGTCTCACACATATTTGGGAAGTCACCTTTCCCATACAGAAAAAAAAGGTCAAGGCGCGAACAGCGTATAGATTTGTTGTTAATGAAAAAAGTGCCGATATTTAACAGTCATTATGATGCAAAATTTTACGTATCATCATCAGTAAGGGAGCGGTCATTAATTATTGGGGGGGGGGGGGGGAGGGCCAGTAAAATTTCACAAACGAGGGCCCAAAAATATTGACCCTCCCTCAAATTAAGGTAAAAAAACCTTGGCCCTCCACTCAACATCAGCCCAAACAATTGTGACCCTCCCCTAAGATAGGATTGGTCGCTATTCGATTTGTTCCAACATGGAAGTCAATATGAACACAGGAGTTTTTAATACACTGTCGAAAAACTCATGGTGAGATACCAATAAGCGAATCAGAGAAGTATTAAAGATAACGGCAAATTACCTGTGGCAAAGTGTGCCTGGACACAACTGCACACCCACGTAAACATGTTTCCGAATTAGTATAAACTCTTGAAAAACATGAAGTCCGGCGTGTATTTAAAAACGCTTCCAAGAAAACATTCAAATGGTTGAAATTTTGACATACAAAGTATTCCAGAGTTCTTTTTGCAGCGGCATTTATTTTACCATCTGGTGACTAGTGATTAAATAGAGAATTTGAAATTTTCCCGCCGCGCCCCGTCATGAAAAATCGAAAGCGCTTGCTCTCCCCTTCCATGTCCTGCAAATTCGACCAGATCTTGTTGTATGTAAAAGTGTGGTAATGCTCTCCTCCTCCTCCTCCTCCTCCTCCACCACAACTGCTTCGCCTCCGTCTTCAATTTTATCATACTCTTCGTCGAAATCCCCACTATCGTCAACATCACTTCCAATTTCCTGCACCACAACATCGTCATCATCACTATCAACATCATCGTCGCTATCACTGTCATCAGGAACTTGAAGGCTATCGGGAACCAGTGACCTTGCGATGTCTGCTGTTATGACATCCACTTTTTCTCGTTTTAAGGCCCCCTTTGAGTGCTTCAACTTCCGCTTAGCAATGTACATGTCCAGCACAACAACTTTGAGGTTTTTTAATTTTCCTTCCCTGTAAATGGCTTCCCAGTTGTAATCTTCAAAGTGTTTCCGCTTCTCTTCCAGGTTTGCACGCTTCCTGCTCTCCGCCCTCTTTTCTTTCTTCCTCTCCAGTTGGCGAAGACCGTCCAAATACTGGATGACAAGCCGTTTTTCCACAACGTACCTTTTGCTGAATTTGTCCACAGCATTTTCGTTATTCATCGTACCTGTGCAAAAACAGACGATGCAATGTCACTTAATCATCATCATGCGATGTTCAGGGCTTACAAAGAATAGGCTGCCTGAATACAGGCCTGTGAACTACTTGTTCTAGTCACAGCTTGGTGGGAAGCAGTAGACTCAGTTTCTGGGTTGGATTTACACGTACACATCATATCAGCAAATGGACTTGTCAAATGAATCACAACAGCTGGCTTCTTTTGAAGCAATTTAGCCATCTTATAGTGTGCTCAAAGATCATTTTGAGATATAATTCAAACCAAAAACTAGCTTTTCATCCTATCATTAAATAATTCGTATCATATTATAATAAAAACCACTCTCTTTAATATCTTACCATCAGCAAACAATTTTCTTAGCGCAACTCTTGGCTGATAGTCATCAACTTCTCTGCCTTCCCAGGGAGTTTCCTCGAGGGAGCAATAGTGGAGACCTTCTCGGTTTTGGTCAGGGAAAGGCCTCCTGACACGAAGAATAGGTAATTCTGTTGGTTCAACTGTTTCACAAAACTCACAAAGTTTTCCTACCAAAAGCATGAACAAAAGAATAACATTTTACCTCCTGCAATACATGCACCTATGTCCTACACTTCTTACTGTACCGATATAATTTGGATCTGTTTATAGGTCATCTACTTCTGGGAACAATTAATTGGAAAGGAAACTGCTACATGAGATCAGTTCGGAAGCGTAGATAAACTAAAAGTCCCGTATAACTTTACCCAATGTTTTTATGCAGCTTCCTCTTGTGTATTCCATATACAGGTCACCGAGTTCATAGTGTTGTTGAATAAAACAATCAAGTTTTCTGAAGTAGGAATGACCAGGTACATCATGTTTTTTAGAATCAGATGCCTTGATGAACTCCTCGAGATATGCAGTATTCCAGTAAATATGCTTTCCTAGGAAAAGAAAAGTTCATTTTTAAAATCCATTATTATTTTTTAACTGTTTTTTAAATTACAACGTATTATTGTGACAAGAAAACATGAACGAGCTTACCTTCTTTGTGCGTCACATATGCTGTCATATCGCCAGATGGTGCAGGCTCGCCGTCAATCCTGCTACAAACATCTTCACATACCTTCCATGCGCTCTTCCCCATGCACTCATCTTCTGCAGCCTTCATTTCCTCACTGGTCATTTCCTGTACCTGTTCTTCTGTCATTACATCAAAAGCATTAAAGTGCTCCCATGTTATGGTTGAGCCATCTGCCAAAGCCTCTCCTGATAACACACAAAGTCGTGTTTTTTAAAGCCTATTCATTTTTACTGCTAAAATGTGATAAACACTTTCTTTAACTTAAATTGGCATAGCAACGTTTTGGATATAAACTCTTAGAATTTCCTTTCACATATCACAACTATAAAATAACAGGAGTTGTAATTGGCTGGAGCATCCCAATCTGCTGGGTGCAGCCACACCTTGATTTACACACAGCCATCAACACTGAACATTTCTTAAATAAATATAATGTACCAATTGCAGCATTTGTGCGCTCTGCTTCATTTTGACTTGAGTCATTTCTGGCTCTGTGAATACGGTTTCGGCGCTTGCTTCTATGAAGTCTTGAAATTTCTGCATCTCTGTATCTGACCTGAAGATTTGAAACACCCACTCCAGGGCCTGCATCTGTGAGATCTAAAATGTCATCAGATAGGGGTGGAAGGCAGAAGGAGTTAATCAAATGGTGGATGGACTCTATAGCCAAGACCAACTCAACATACTGCGGCCAGACTGCGCCTCCTAAAATTCCACCTTTCAAATCCGAGAGCAATTGCTGCAGTTGCTGCTTTAGGGCGTCCACTTTGTCTATGACCTCACTACCCAGCGTTCTGTCTTGGGGTGGAGAAGCATTCTTGAGAAGTTCATTCCAGAGTGTTGAGATGTCCTCCAAATTCACCAGCAAATGACTGACACGTTGAATCTCATAGCTTAAAAATCTACAGGATTTGGAATTTGTGATAGCCTCAACATCTTCCTTCATAGTGGTATCTAAAATCTACAAGAGAATGAAATAGTTATGTACATTTTCGTTTCTTTATATTACATAGATTAATTAGGGCCATTTGAGTCAGTCCGTTCACAAATTCTGCTTATGCATGAACATATAATCTAAAGCCCAGTTGGCATTGTAAGTTGCATTATGGGTGGAGCGAAAGATAGCAGGGATTCACGATTGTAAAGATTTCTATATAATCCCGAGTTAAATTGAAATTTTCTTCATTCCAAGCCTGAAAAATGTAAATTACATTCCATAAACAAGGGGAATGCAAAACAGTGGCATTAATTTAGAGCGCCACCTGTTACAAAACCTTTTTTAGATTAATATGTTCACCCTCGGTAGATTAAGTTTATTGTACTGTGTTGTATTGTATTGTATTGTATTAATCACAGTACTTTAAAGATCAAGGAGCAGACACAATCAGCCCATTAAATGTTCCTGTAAATTTATATTTGTGAGTTTGATTCTGCAGGCTAAAAATAAAAATTTATATATATATATATGAAAATATGTTTACGACGTAATGCATGGGAACAGCTACAGACTTCTTTATCGGTTGTATTGCTTCTTAAAACATACAAGCCATGCTTGGAGTGGGGAAAGTTTTGGATGTTAGATAAAAGGAGTGAAGATTTTGATTGAATGGATTGAATTTTTCCCCATAAATATGGAATCCCTTTTACTGTATAGTACCTTACGCATTTTTTTTCTGATTTTTAAAAATAAAAATACTCCAAAAATTTCTTAAAATACATACCCTTAAAATAAAATGTGTAGTCATGAACCATTGCACACAGCTGGCGTAACTGCTTAGAGTGGGTTACTCTGTCAACTTTCTTCTCAAATACTCCAGGATCATCGTGTCTAAATTAAAGCAACAGTGTCCATTGATACAGATTCTTTTTTTTATTTGAGGAGAATAAGTATTTTATTCAATTCTACTTTAGTTGAAATCTCCCATGCATATACATTGAACCCAGTGCAAATTTACTAAAGGCAAATTTACTAAATTTACTGTAGGCAATAATCAGTACCAAAAGAATTCATTGCATGACCAAGGATGAGTATTATTTAGAAATGTTTTGCAAGAAATTCTGGAGATGTACTTCTCTCTTATAAGAGAAGTTCAAACCACTAAACTTTCTATTTTCAAATAATGGTACTAAAAACAGACAATACCTGATCCGCACATAGTAAGTCGCCCAAACACTGCCACTACTCCCAATAAAGAACTTTGGTCTGACAATAACAACACTTTTATCAGATGTTGCCACAAGCTTCTCCTCTTCTGCATTATAAAGAAGCATATAAACATGACTTTTATTTATTGCTTTTATAAAAGGAACCAGAATTGAATCCCAGGCTTTCTATTCAGGAATTTTGAACATTTTCCTATTCATTGTACGTGTAAACAAGTAGTTCCAAAATCTTTATATCAATCACTGTGACATGTACCTTGGATGTTTTCAACCTTGTAGCACAAGAATCTAAAGGTGCTTGGTGTGATATTGGCTTCGGGTACATTGAAGTCATGTTGAGGAAGACTCCTCTGAAGCTCCTGATTATCAACATCAAACAGCTTTTCCCTCCATAAGCTACAGAACCCAACTGCACGAAAAAAAAAGAATCACTTAAAAAACTGCATATAAAGAAAATAGAAATCACTGAAACATTCAATGCAATACACACTGAGCGGAAAATGAGTACATTTCGTACATATTGATAAAAGTATAACTAAAGGAGTGCATTTATTGAAGGCATACAAACCATCAGTGCCTGGACGGAGGTAGGCCTTGTCATCCATGCTACAAATAAGGCTGCCTTCACCACTCTGTTTTATTACCTCGAGCTTTGCATTTTTCACATGGGCCCTCTGGTGATGGGTAGTTTCAACTGAGTCATCATCAGTTTTAGGAGGTTTTTTACAACAAAAACAACTATTTTCCTCTGTGTTGTTTGGCTGCATTTGATCGGATGTTGTTTGGTCTGGATCTGTTATACACAGTAGTTGCTGACCTAATTAGTTTCTTCCCTCTTTGTAAGAGATTGTAATTAACAAGAGAGAGAAAATGACGCTTCTTTACTCTATGATTAAGGTACATAACTGTATCATGTCGCCTGCCATGTGTGGTGCTTTTCTCAGCTATGCATTTAGCAAGGAAGTGTTCGTCTTCTTCGTCGATGGCAACAGGTCGTCCAGCCCCAAGTTTTCTTCTTTTGACTCTGTTTTCATCAAGAAGCTGGTTTGCTACCCTTTTCCGAGCTCTGTTGAACTTGTTGGCATCCCTAGTAGTCTCTTTGTTGAGAAGTGCATTTGTCTCATTTGCTCGCAATTTGCACAGTTCTAACTCGGCATGAAGATCAGACTTAGTTTTTTCAGATAATGCCTGGTGTTGCAACTTCTTTTGTATTTCCTGCTCTTTGCATTGGATTTTGTTCAACCTGTCTTTCAATCTACAGTTCATAAGTCCATCTGCAGCAACAACTGCATTCTCTGCTTCAGTAGAAGCTTCCAGAATAGGTGTTAGATTTCCAACAATTTTATCTGGTTTTATGCCAAGGTGATACACGTTATCTCTTGTCAAAAAAGATGCAAGAAGACTTTGTGCTACACTTCTATCAAATTCTGTGTCCATAGATTTAAGAAGCCTCTGGAAAGTATCGTAGTTTAAGGGAAGCCTTGAGGTATTACGTTGACATCAATATCATCAGACTGCAGAATGATATACCTGTTGGCAAAGAGAAAGGAAAATATCTGACCTGTTTTATCACCCACCATGATTTAGCCCCAGGAGAGGGCAATTGGAAGGACCATTTAAGAATATTAATATATTCTTGATAAAATTTATCATAGGATTTAATATATAGATTTAGCCATGCCTAAAAGCGGAGCCTCCAAGGAATAAACTGGTGCTCTTTTCTCAAAAATAGACCTGAAACTTTTCGCTCTGAAATATATTTCGGGGCTTTCTTTGGCTCGTTCCCTTTCGAAAAGTGTTTCTCAAAAAGCCCGAAAGTGTTCCGAATTGTCCTCCAAGATTTTGAGGATCTGTTCTGTAAAACCAAGCTCGAAAGGTCATTCTAGAGGCTGAGCACAGCTTAATTTTTTTTC
Organism: Siderastrea siderea; assembly: GCA_964030785.1. Taxonomy (NCBI): domain Eukaryota; kingdom Metazoa; phylum Cnidaria; class Anthozoa; order Scleractinia; family Rhizangiidae; genus Siderastrea; species Siderastrea siderea. Next base: position 37,353,177 of record OZ034972.1, read on the forward strand.
GGGCATCAAACTGAACACATATTTTACTCAGGAGCAGTCTTGCTTGGTTTTTTAAATGTTTCCATATCCTGTCATTAACTGTCAAGGCTTGTCAAATCTCCTTGGATTATTGGCTGTTGGCTTGAATGAACTTGAAACGGCGCTCATGTACAACAACAAAATAAAACTTATTCTGAAGTAAATGGGTTATCTTCATCGCGTTCGGATGTTCAGTTAACAAATAACATGAACTGCCCCTATTAGTCTGGTCAAAATTTATACCATCAAGATTGAAAACGAGCAAACACCAAACACGCTTTTAATTATGGCATAAGTTTTGCGGATGCGAAGTAAGCCTATGTAAAGTTAGGCGCTTTGAGGAACGCAAAACAACTTGTTTTTCGGAAGCTTTTCGGATAAAATAGCCTTAAACCGACAACTGCTTCGCTTACTATTGAAAAGTTCTAGGACAAGAAAATCGACAATTGCACAAACCGATCCGACAGTTAAAATTGAAAGCAATTATTCGCCGTAAGTGATGCTTGTGCAGTTGCCTTGCGACTGTGCTTTGACCTACTGTTATGAATAAACAAACACAAAATAATAAACAGAGAAATCATTTTTGAAAAAGTTTATTCGAAAACCCGTAAGTTTATACTTAAATGCAATTCGCATTACACTTCCAGCATGGCAAAATATTCTAAGACTACATCTGTCACAAATCTGAGCTTGTTTTCTAATAATTTTTTGAAGTCAAAAGTAAATGACACATTTCTAATGACATAAATTCAATTTCAAAATGTAATTTCTTTGACCGTAATACTCAAAATCATGCACCTTAAACCCTTTAAAAACTTCACTTACTCGGCTGTGTTTCAGAACAAGGCAAGCTCTCCGCCGTGAAGAAAACAAAGCGATGAGGTCCTTTGAAGGCAGCTTTCGTAACTTGAAGTTTTCGCCTACTACCAGTATTCTTTTGAACTTTTTCTTTCCATTATAGGTATTAAATGTTTCTTTCTCAAGTTTAAAACTACAGTACCGTCGAACAATCGTTTTGCTAAATAAACTTAAGCTTTTTAAAGAAACCTCTTTTTCAAAAGCGACGATGGTCATGCGATTTCCCGCCAAGAAAAACGCCGGTTGCCCAAAAGCACCGCGCGATTTCCCGCCAAGAAAAGGTGGCATTCTCCACTCCCGGTCGGGTTGCCTTGGGACTTCCCTCCCCCTCCCCCAGAGTCTGTACGGACGGTCGGACGGACGGATGGACGGACGTACGCTGACGTCACAACCAAAATTTTTCGGATCGATAGATTACCAAATTTCCTTAGCAATGGAGCTCCGCTGGCGGGCTTTGCCCGCAGGCTCCGCTAATATTTAAAAAACTGACCATAATGTCATACTTAAGAAATCCAATAGCAGCTACTTGGGGGTTAACCATTCACAGTAGTTCCAGGTTTAAGAAAAGAGAGGGGTGCATTTCTAGCTTGAAAAGCCAAATTTGTCAATAAAGTTGTTGAAACCTAGATCTGCCACTGCCATTACATATCATCAGGAGCCCATCATATTAATTTATTTCATTTCTTGTATCATAAAATTATTAATATTTACTCCAGCACCAGCAACCTAAACCCAAGGGCTATAAAACACCACTGCTTCCTGGACAGTGATAAATGTCATATCGCCTGGCTATGTAAGTCCATTTTTAATATACACATCATTCAAAAAAAATGCTTTACCACCAATATTTCGATAGAATGCGTTAAACCCTGGTTCTGAATATGGGCCAATGATTGTTTGAGTGAATTTAATATAGTAAGTTATGAAAACAATGCATTCTTACCTTTTCTCTAGGGTAAGTGTTGCAATAAAGACTGCAAGGGCGTGCTCTGGATGTAAAAGACTATCACGGAATGTATCTTTGTCCGGGGGCACACCAGTAAAGAAACCACAATACAGATGATACGCATCATTGAAATCCATGAAACCCATCGATGTTCCGTTTGAGCTAGTTGCAAGTAGCTGGTTTAAAATAAATAGTAAACCGTTCAACATACTTCCTTTTCGACCCTCCTTGTTATGGAGTTGTGAAAGAAGTCCTTCAAGTTTGATCACATTTGCCTTCAAAGGACACGTCTGAAGTGACACTCGAAGCTTCTCATCTATTGTACATTTCCTTCGTAAAGCAGACCTCGGTAATGCTTTAGTTAAACTATTAATTTCCTTTCTAATATTCGTAATTTGGTCCTCTATTTCGAGATGGTTTAAATAATTCGATACCAGCGGAGAGACTGGACGAATGAGGGGGACTGGAAACGTTCAGATACGCATGTGTTGCGAGCATTAACCGCTGGTATTTCCCAACGAACTAGCGGGTTCGTCGAGAATACATGACGTACTGCAAAGAGCAGATCTAGAAGAATACGAAAGCATTTGTGTCAGGAAAGGTTTAAAGAAGGTAGAACACCTAGAACATGTGACCTCAGAACTCCTGTAACAGGAATTAGGTACGTACAACTGTTGTTTTATTAAATAGATACAAGCCGCTGAACACTTTTTGCTACCTGGTGAATAATTATTTTAAAGGATAAAAAACGAAAACCTTGTAGAATTGTTGACTTCAGCTGTTATGGGAAGCAAAATAATATATTTTATAATAGGAAACGGTAACCACGTGTACTTTCACTCTGCATCTGTCGGGTGGTTTCTGCCCATTTATCATTTTCATTCGCGTTGTATACAACAGGTAAGGCGGGTTTGACAAACTTTATTTCGATTTTATTGTATTTTCGGCGGAAAACCACCGCTTATTTTCGATCAGATTTCAGCTCCATACAAACTCTCCCATGATGCTTTGGCTACGCGTGTATAAACGAAGTGAGGTTCCACGAAATATAGAATATTGAAGTTAGTATTCTACCTTCTGGATTTCAAAACTCATAGCTGGAACAACAGGATCCGGTCCTGATTAGTCAAAGGCTTGGGGAATCACAGCAAAAAAGGTATTTTTGACTACTACTGGCAAATGCTTCATTAAAGCTTTGTCATGTATTAGAGCAATGATTGTTCCACAAACCTGTATAAACCCACAGAATCTATGATTTTCTGCGGTTTTTTGTAATTTTTAGGCATATATTTTTTCATAGGTATGACTGTCTTCGAAGCAAAAAGGCTCCTAGAAATTTACAAGGCGTCCCAGGCACCACTTGCGACAGACACTGGAATAAGTAAACACAGCACGAATCAGCCACATCCTGAAAAAGGTTAAACACGATATAGGTTTAGACTGGATTCCAAATCCTCGTACAGAAATGAACAGATTCTACAATAAAGTTTATGAATCCTTTTACTTGGAGCGTGTTGGATGTTTTGGTGACACGAAGAAGAGCTTCAAGAAGGCATTCCATGCAGAAGCTAGAAGAGAGTACGACAATAACAAGATGAAGGCCGCGATTAAACAGCAGATGGAGCAAATAAAATCTGTAAAAGATCCTTCGCAGGCTGGATTTCTCCTTAGAGAAAATCATGTACTCAAACCACATGACTCGGCAACTATCAGGCAGAACTTGCTGCGTATAGAAAACATTGAAACATCCCTAAAAAAGCTTGAAAAAGATCTTAAGGAACACCTCGAAACAACCATACACTCTTCTGGTCGGATTTTGACTGGGCGCAAAACTGCTCATGACTTTAACGAAGACGCATTGTCCGAATTGCAAGCTATGAAAAGAGAATTAGACAGTGTACGCTGTGGACTAGTCGAGTTGCAACAAACTTGTGAGTCAGCGTTTAAACACACATTTTCTGCGACGAAAAGGAAGTCGCGATCGAGAAAACAGAATAGCAACAAGAGCAAGAAACCGAAAAAGGTCAGGTGTTTAGCTAGAATGGATGAGGTTTTAAGAAAGATTGCGCCAGAGCTGCCAGAAGGAAAGACGTGTACAAAGAAGGATTTACGCACAGAGATTGTCATCCAACTGGGAAAGAGACAAAAGAAATGGGCCGCCGCGTTGATATCTTCAAGATGTAGTCTTTTAGATGACACTGCAAAATCCGAACTTCGTAAGATTTTAAGTTTTGCTGGAACTGAAAGTGGTGACGACGCAAATTATGGCGTTGAAAGTGATGGCGGAGCAAGTATGGCTGCTACAGGTAGTGGTGATAAAAGTGATGGTGTTCAAAGTGATAACGATGCAGGTGATAGAGTTGAAAGTAATGGCGATGAAGGCGATAACGGGGCGAGCGATGCCAATCTAGGTGATAGCGATGAAAGTGATGGTTGGGCAAGTGAGGCTGCTAGAGGTGATGGCGATGAAAGTGATTGAGGAGGAAGTGATGATGATACAGGTGTCAGCCTGCGTTGAAAGTGATGGTGATGAAGGTCATGGTGTCTAAAGTGATAAACTGTCATTTATATTTTTCGTTGTTACTGTTTAGACTGCCAAATCGTGAAAGTGTCTTGAAAGCATATTAGCTATATTAGCATGGTAGCTATTTGTTTTTATATTTATTACCGTATAACATAACGAGATGCATGTTTTCCAGCTTTTTAAAAGCATTGTATAAAAAAGGAAATGGTTGTTATCTGTTTTTTCATTATATTAAAGATAAATAAAACAATCTAAGTGATTGTTATTGAGTCCAAGCTATGAAGCATGCGCACACTCCTGTGAAATGTCCACAACTACCAGCTTTCAATGCGTGCTGAGTCGGAAATTTCTTAGGCGGAGCACGCTCTATAACATAGCTAGAATGGAGGATGAAGTCGACCTATGTTCAAAAAATATATATTTTTTTTATGAAAAATATATTTTGAAAACAGGCGCCCAAACATTTGTCACCCTCCCTTGGCGTAAGCTCAAAAATATATGACCCTCCCCAAATGGGAGCCCAAGAAACCCTGGCCCTCCCCCTAAATTTACCGGCCCTCCCCCCCCCCCAATAATTAATGACCGCTCCCTAAGTGAATTAAATTGTTACATTTTCCACAGCAGTTTTTCTTATTTTTTATCAGAAGTGATTGTTAACGTCACATTTTAAAGAAGGCTGGATTATCAAGGATTCGTGAACAAAAATTGCAACTGTAACTCATCTCCTCGGAGTTTAAGAGTTTTTCTTTCTTTATGCATGGTTGGGGAGTGGCAGCAGCCACGCACGCGCAATGTTGACTTTTAAAATCAGCTGTTCATTGATTTTTGTACATTTCACCAATCTAGTGTCAAAAAACGCTGCAAAACGGCGTTTGACAAAATACCATCTACAAAAATTCCGAAGGAACAATGCCAGGACTTCAGTTAGGGATCTCCCTCGTTACTTTTGACAAAGATAGCCTCACAAAAATTTTCCTTTTGTAACCCTTTATTTTCTATTGGTTTAATACATAAGTGGCATAATCTCAGGCTAACTTACATAAGCCTCACAGGGCCTCACAAGGTACTCGACCTTTGATTAACTCAAATTATCAACACTTATGCAATTTGTCATATTTCACCATTACATTTTACGGTCGCTTTATAACCATTACGTCAACGTTTTAGTATCCCCTTTAAATCCAGTGAGACATCGCTGATCCTAAGAAAAAAAAAACAAAAGCAAAATGTGGGAAAACAAACGATACTAGACGCTGAATAATTGTAATTGATAAGATTTTCTGACATAATGGATTGCACAGAGTTTTTCTAAAAGTCTCCCAAAGCCCTTCCCCTCTTTGCAATAACACAACTAACAATCCAATAATTATGTTAAAGTTACCGTTTTTCTTTAAGAAGTGGGGCCTAAAATAGGCTTTCCCATCCCTCGATCCCGTACCAGTTAGAATCCAAATTCACCTATACTTAGCCATTATTAGCACCGAATACTGAGAAATCACGCTCCACTCATTGCAATCACGTCATCTTTAAGTGTTTCTTAAACATCAATTTTTGAACTATAAAAGTTCCAGCTGCATGAAAGGGGCTTTGTAGAAAAACTTATAGCAATTAAACACAATACCACGGCAGCCTCTCCTCTCCATATTCTTGCACAGTCTGATGTGGCCGTTTTCTCTACAGCCAGTAGCTTATTTATGTTCTATTTATATTCACTGTATTATCCGTGCTGTTGTATTTTGTAAAATGTATATTCCAAGTAATATATCTATAAAGTGTAGAAGAAATATATTTTAAGTTGTGTTAATGTGTGCTGTGTATATATTAGATCAAAGATGCAATGCATGTGAACACAGTGTAGTACATAATGTATGTCCTTTTCAAATCCAAAATAAAGTAATCCCGAGACCGATCCCGAGCCCGCTGGGGCATGGTGCCAGATGCCTTCTTGTTTAAAATCCCATTTTAGGATAAAGATGCCCAAACATTTCAAGCTAACCCCTCAATCCCCTACAAAAATATAGGCATTTTTTGTTCTGCCATGGTACGTTGATTCTGAATCTCGATCTCAAAATAACTGCAATGTTGTATACCGTGTCCCGCCAAATCTACTGTAGACCCTCCTGTGCTTGAGCCGTAGTCTGTAATGTGAGCGAGGACAGAAGATTAGAGGATAAGTTGGTAAGTTTGTTGGTGGTTGTGTGGGTAGGGATGTGAGTGAGTGACTGTGTGAGTGAATGAGTGAGAAGAAAATGATTACCATTTTATGTATTCCAGGTCACTGCTTTTGTTTAGGACAAGCCTGACAGAAAAAAATAACAACAATATAAATACCAAATTGAGATGAGCAAATTTTCTCTCTGGATTACGTAAAAAGACGGTAGAAATGTACGTAAATGAAAAACCATGCGCAAATTTGAATCGAAGGAGAGCCTATTAACAGCAAAAGGTATATAAAAAACAAGAATTATTAAAATAATAGACAATAATTACAAGAACACCAACAAGAATTACAGAAATACTAAGGGGTACTAATACTAAAAAGCGGGGACAAAAACTCAAATACACAGAGTATATTCTATTGTTATATAAATAAATAAATAAATAAATAAATATATAAACACTTACCACAAAATGGAGCATGTGAGTTTGTTTTTAAGTAGTGGTCCCCAGTCTTCTTGGTGCGATCAGCATCGTACCCCACGGAAGGACATTCACCGTTACAACTCTTGCAGCGTCCCAACATGAAGGCAATGTAGCTTGAGCATGGATAAGCTTTCCATGAACATTTGTTCTGCACAGATGCAATGTAGTATTCTGTGGCCCTCGTGTGGTCACATACCACTTTGCGGACCAATGTTGTCATTATAAATCCTGCGAAGTAAAAAAAAACAATCGATGCTTACTTACATATACTGTACATGTCTTTTCTAAAAGGCGTGGATGATTTAAACGTTTTGCTGAAACCAAATTTAAAATAAGCCAATCAGAAGCTGTCCTTACTGTCCTGATTTGCCACGACATCTAGTCAGTAGGTCGATGTCCTACGATATCATTGCCAATATGTAGCATCCGAAAACGTAATTGGTGCCAGACAATTACAGTGAAATGTAAAACTGGTAAATTCGTAACAAACGAGAAAGCAATTAACGCAGCCGCACTGGAACTTAAAAAATAAAAATAAGTTAATAATAATAATGATGATGATAATAATAATGATAATAATAATAATAATAATAGTGATTGTGATAATGATACTGATAATGATGATGGTGATGGTGATGATGATGATGATGATGATGATGATGATGATGATGATGATGATGATGATGATGATGATGATAAGTTATAAACCTAAAGGCGGAAGAGTTTAGGCGTAAAACAGATCTTTTGAATTTACTAAGAGGACGATCAAAATAATCAGAATTGAGATAAAGTGTTGGAGCGATAAGTTTAAGAAGCGAATTAATTTTTCAACTTAGTGAAATCTTCTTCCGTTGAAAAAGTAGGTGAGTTTGAATGCCTAGTCATACTATTTTAGTACGCCATCAAGACATCCAAGGATTGTTTAGTCTCATTAAACAAAGAACATTTTCTTGCTGGAGTTACGATGTGCCTTTGCTATTTCCATATTATCACTAATATTTGAGCTTATCAGGGCTCAAATTTAAACCACGGATAGTTTTTCTTTTGTTGTTGCAGACGCAAGTTTCCTTAGCAATATTATATCAAAATAAGAATATAATAGGAATTTTTTGGTACCTTTCTACACTCCTCGATGAGGTCTTACTTAGCATCATTTGTCGACAAGTTTCCAGGTTTGCCGCTTTTTGAGCTTCACTCACCTGGTAGATGCAAACAACCAGGCTGTAGGTAGCCACTATTTGGCCAAAAATCAATGTTCCCGACGGATTGTGGAGTCCCAACATTTGGCGCATTCGTGTGAATGACGTCAACGTATTCGGCATCAGTTGGATCCAATCGAACTGGAGGGTCCTTCTCATTGAAATATGGGCGTGCAGGATCTAAACCTGAAAAAAAAAATGGAGGCTTGAGGTGAACTATTGCACATACAATTGATTTTGCTTAGAACTTTGAAACTACAGTTTTAAATATTCGTAAAACATAAAGACCAGGAAGGGGACTGGTTACCTTTCCTAAGTACCAGCATGGCTTTTCAGAGTTGCATCTGTACAGCAAAATTCAGCCAAAACTATTCATACTCACCAGTTATACGGCCCAGCGTCATTCCGTTCGCCTTCAAATGACTTCCAACGTATCCCGCAATTTGACCTCCCAGACTGAATCCAATAACATAGAATCGACCAGCCAAGTCGTGAGAACCACCATTACGGGAAATCAGGAACTTTATAAGTTCTGCTATCTGAACCCCAACAAGCCGAGTGTTTCCAGCTGCTTGTCTATACATAGTTCTAGTACCACCAGTCCAGTCGACTAATATCACGTTGCAGTCTTCTCGGTCAAGGAGCGCATTTTTCATTCTCGGAAGCCATGAAAATGATGTATTCTCTAGACAAACAAAACAAACATTTTGTTAATGTCAGATAGATACTAATTATTTTTTTCCTTTTCATATTCTAAGACATAATTTTAAAATGAAAAGTAAAGAGTAGGGTTCCCTGTTTTTGGTATTTTCTTTGTAAGTTCAACTGCAATTGATTTGTAAATTAACTGAACTCGAAGAGCTTCTCAAGGGTCCGATTTGCAATGACAGTTGAAAAAGTAACCTGGGATTTGACGTTTTCCTTTGTTTTTGTCGAGCTTAGTTCAAACTATTTGTCACTTTTCTCATTTGTGTTGGAAAGAGGGGAGGGGAAAGTTGGGGAAAATGCGATAACGATTTCAAACCTCTTGAATAGAGAAATTGGGGGAAAACGTAGTCCCGTCCCGTTTTCCTCAGATCCTACGCGCAAAATGCATAATTATGTAAATTATGAAACCAATGCTAAAAGCGAGGCTGGGTTGGGAGGGGGTGGAAACGCCCGCGCTATTTACGACTTCATCTCCTTGCACCACCTGAAGAATTATGGAATTCATTAGAATAATTACAAACATGGAATAAATAGAAATTGAAACAAAGCTAATCCTATGAAGCCTACTTTTCGGTTTGAGACATTTCTAAATTAAAACTTGATGCGTCATCATACTTTGAGCTACCGTCCTCAATTAGCAAATAAATAAGCAATACTCTAAAGTGGCCACTTTCTGCCACTAAAAAGGGACGCTATCAGCTCTCTTGTAATGAATAGAAAATAAGTGCAGTCGTTGTGTCAGCCCACAATTGACCATTGCTCATTACTAGAGTTCCCAGTATGGGTTCGATTCCCATCTGGAACTCAGAATTTTGTATGACCTCTTCTCTCCACACATATAACTCTATTTCCAAATAAGGAATACACAAGAATACTAATAAGAAATAAATAATAGACATGAATTGAAAAAGGCCAATCCTATGTAGCCTATTTTTCGGTTTGACACAAATCTAAATTCAAACTTGACGCATCACCATACTTTGAGCCGTCCTACTCAATTACGAAATAAGTAAGTAAGAGAGCACTTTCTGTCACCACTATAAAAACATGCTATTAGTTCTCTTACCTATCCAGCCATGAACGACGAGGATCGTTCTTCTCGAGATGTCAAAATTGGAATTTTGAAGCAACATTTGGCTGGTGTCATTCATACTCTGGGCATGGTCTTTGTTGGATCTTGTAAAGAGCAGATATTGCGTCTTTACTACGGAGGGGTTTTGTGGAAGCCCCACGACCAGGTTGTCAAAAGGTGGAGCGTGGCTGAAACATCCGTACTTCCCATAACAGACTTGGGTAGCTGCAATATTATGAAAAAAAAGAGAGAATTTAGGAACGCAGAAAATAAACCTAGCTTATTCGAAGAGCACAATCCAACAAACAGTTCCTTACGCAATAAATTCAGCTAACCTTTAAGGTAGTTAGACCTGTATTACAAATCGGCTTGGACCCATGTATAAGTAGTACAAAACCACTTACGACATAAAACGTTTCATCATTTCGTGGAGTGGATCGGAGGTGAGAAAATGCTTGTTTACTAGTACAATTTGTGTAGTAGACACAATTTATCATCAGTGGTGACACCGCCTGACAGCTAGTTAGTTTCAAACGAAACACAATGAATTAAGAGCCAGTGTCTGTAAATATCGAAAACCCGGCGCCAGTTGTGAAATTTTCAATTGCTTCATATTTTGCCTAAATAAACCCTTTAGTGAGTTATTTTCGAAAATACAATTAAAAGTTCCTAAAGCGCTTTAGTTTTTTTTAAAATCGAGGAAAGTCTGAAAATCGCCATTTTGGCTTCCCGCCGCCATCAAAAAAAGGGTAAAATGGTGCATTTTCGTTTCGCTCGTACAGCTAACACAGTAATGTTTACCGATGTACTTTTAGCAAATCATAACACCATTTCTGCTTTTTCCAAAACTGTAGTTTATTTGGGAAAAGCTCTTAAATTTTACATCTTTCTAGCTGTTTTATCTACCCCGCTCTAAGCGCTTCAGCGGATAAGCAAATTTTAGCTAATTTCTAAACCATAGAAAGCCCACTGGTACATTGAATTTCAAGCCGAAACTACGATGGTCGTTAAGCTTATACTTCATGTTATGCTGTGTGAAAATTTCTTCCGCGGCCCGACAAAAGTGTCCCGTTGAGAGACGCAAACGATGAGTCAATTTTGGCAACGCGACCAATTTGTGCTACAAACAAACGTCACTATAATAAACCCAACATCAATCAAAAATCAGCTCAGAAAACATTCTACAGTTCAATATCAGACATCAGACACATTGTAACTTAGAATACTTTTTATTTTGATGAAAAAACATCCTACCTTTCGGTATTCGTCGTAAAATAGATGCTAAAAGAAGAAGCTTTGATTCTAGCTTTCGTTGTCCGACACCGAATAAATTACATCTCAACTACAGGTCGAAAAGTCAATGCAATCATCTGTTCGTCACAGAAGGGTCGTATTTGAGTGTTTCCCTCCTTGTACTGCAAAATAACATGTTTTATAGCAAGGAAATTAACTTATTTTCTTGAAAAGTTAACATTCTGGTACTTTAAGCGTTCTTAAAAACAAACATCTGTTTCCACTCGCTTACATTTGCGTGACAAAAATTCGCTTGCTGCTAAAGCGGCAAACTATATCGAAAAGATAAAATGCAGTTTTCAATAGATTAAAACTGCTCATCGTAGGAAATTTATTGCAGAATTTGCGTTGACTAGTTACTGGCAGCGAGGAGGACTTAAAGTCCTAAAAATAAAACAGTGACAGACTAGTGAAAGCCAGTCATTTGAAATTAATTTCCAGGCAGTCTGTCCAACTGAAATACCCTTGTTCTGAGAAAACATGACAAAGTCTAACATGGTAAAACTTACCAAGGTGGTTGAAGGATGATCAACTTGACTGTTAGTATTCTGGTAAAATAATAGGAACGTGATTCTTGCCCAGCGAGCTAGTACTAGAAGTTTTAAAACGGCCATGTCAAAGAGGCTGTCGTGACAACATTTGTTTTAGCGTGATTGGGGATTGGGCGAACGCCGGGAGGTGGGTGGGGGTAAGGGGAAATCAGGACTTTCGGAGAGAAAAATATGCAGGTGTTACACTAAAGGCTACATTACTGAAATGATATGAATAAAGAAAGTTACAAGGCACATTGATATTTTTGTCTGTATTCTCGTTGTTATTTTTATAATAACGTTAATCGACAATGATCCCTTAACCAGTGATATAAAAAAAATTTGTATTTTAAAAAATCTATTTGTATACATATACTCTGCCAGACTAATTGTTTTACTGTAACCTAAATCGAAAGTAAGAAATAATTTGTAAAAAATCATTTCTCTTTCGTAAAACCCTTCCTGTTGCGGTAATACTTGTTTTTCGGCCCACGGCATGAGCTTTACAAATCAATTTTGCAGTGTTATTGTGTGGTCTTGTTAAATTTACTCCACAGAGCAACTACAACAATCTACTAAGTCTTGAAGAAGAGAAATGTAGGGTACATTCCTCCGTACTGGCGGGGTTGGTGCTTGAAGTTCCAAGGCAACCCCACCTTAACTTTTATATTTCCTCAAGAGATAATAAGGAAACAGAGAGGGACACTGAGGGCGTTGGTTGGGATATGTCAATTCCACAAAAGTTATTTATAGACTGGCTTATCGACGGGTCTGTTTCCCGAAACATCCGCATAAATACCATTTCCCTTGTTTTTCGAAGTCGTTTTCATCGACAAAACGTAACACCACTTGGTCCACCATTACAAACAATATTTTGAATGGAGCTTCAAACGCCAGATCGAGGGTGCCTTTATGCGGACTTCCGGAAAACAGACATCCGTTCCAAATGGCCATCTAACAATAACTTTACCAAACTTGACAAATCCCAAAGCCTAGACTGACAGTGTCCCTCTCTGCCCCCCTGTTGTATCTTGATTTCCTGCTTTAAACTAAGGCACACAGATCGTACTGATCGACAACAATAGGGTGGATGATATGAGGGGAGGAAAGCACGGTGTCTCTGGCTGTAGAGAAGTTAACTTGCTCTTCTACAGCAAGCACATCTTGCTCCGTCACCTGCACCTTTTGCTGGCACGCTTTCGCTGCCAAACGAGAGGAGAAGGATGAAATTTGCTGGGCAAACAACCTCTCACCATTTGGGCCCTATAGGGCCCAAATAGAGCTCGACGCAGTGCCTTTGCGGCGACGACATCGGGGTCTAGTTTCTTCCCTGTGCCTTGACTGATGTCAAACTTCGCTTTTAGGTAAGACGTAGGTAAAATGTTGCCTGACTTTGAATTTATTATTCCTTGGAATAATCAATTGCACAATTTCGAGTTTGGCGATGGGGAACTAAATGCGGTAAGGCGAGCGTATGGCATTGTTTCAGGAAAGCTTTTTGTGGTGGGCAAAAATACAGGTCAGTCGCTTTACGTTTGTTATTTTATGATTTTAGAAAGATAGTATGTTGGTATTAAAGGGCTCTGTAACTGTTTTATTTACGAGAAAACGAATTTTGAGATGAAATTTCATACAGAAACGTCTTTATAAATTGAAAGTCAAGTAACGTTTTACCCTAGGGTGTACAAGGGAAGGGGCCTTGGATGGCACTCCTATGACATTTCAATTTTTCGCACTCTGTTATTTACATTACTTATTCTTTACCATTGGTACAGCAATTTAATCCAAAGTTGTTATTTTATCTCAGATGTAGACTAAAGTTGGTTCTCCGCTCCGGTTTCAAACCGTCATTTTAAAACGATATGCACGGTCAGGCAGCCTAGGCAATCCAGCACAGAAACAACCGATGTTCCTCAAGTTCGTAGGGCTCCTGCTTTGCCCAGTACTGGAGATTTGTTCTCGTGTGCACAAGAGGGCTGTGTACGTGTGTTCCAACGACTCTACTATTGAACGGCACCTTTCCCTGGAAGCCTGCGAGCTGTCCCCTCAAAAGTATTGCATCTTAGACCGCAAAATAGGAGTACGCCTCTCACCTTCAGGAAGGTACAGGCCTTGTGCCTTCGTTACAAGTCCCAGCCTCGTATGTGTCAGCCGACAACGACCAAGGCTACAAGGACGACTGGGCCTAAGGCTGAAAGATTTAGGGACGTGCAGAAGTCTTAACTGGCACCGGGAAGAAAGTAGACCCCGATGTTGCGCCAAAGAAATGCGTCGAGCTCGCGGTCCAAACGGTGAGAAGCTGTTTGCCGTAACGGAAATTCTATCCGCCCAGCAAATCTCACCCTTCTTCTCTCGTTTGGCAGCGAAAGGTTGTCAGCAAGAAGTGCAGGTGACGGAGCAAGATGTGCTCCAGGTAGAAGAGCACGTTAACTTCTCTACAGCCAGAGACACCTTCCCTCATATCACCCACCCTATTGTTGTCGATCAGTACGATCTGTGTGCCTTAGTTAAAAGCAAGGAAATATAAAAGCTAAAGGTGGGGCTGCCTTGGAACTTCAAGCACCAACCCCGCCAGTACGGAGGAATGTACCCTACATTTCTCTTCTTTAACAATTAGTAGATTGTTGTAGTTGCTCTGTAGAGTAAATTTCACAAGACCACACAATAACACTGCAAGATTGATTTGTAAAACTCATGCCGTGGGCCGAAAACAAATATTACCGCAACAGGAAGGGTTTTACGAAAGAGAAATGATTTTATACAAATTATTTCTTACTTCCGATTCAGGTTACAGTAAAACAATTAGTCTGGCAGAGTATATGTATACAAATAGATTTTTTAAAATATAAATTTTGTTTATATCACTGGTTAAGGGATCATTGTCGATTAACGTTATTATAAAAATAACAACGAGAATACAGACAAAAATATCAATGTGCCTTGTAACGTTCTTTATTCGTATCATTTCAGTAATGTAGCCTTTAGTGTAACACCTGCATATTTTTCTCTCTGAGAGCCCTACCTTCCCCTTACCCCTCGGCCCCACCCACTCCCCAGCGTTCGCCCCAATCCCCAATCACGCTAAAACAAATTTTGTCACGACAGGCTCTTTGACATGGCCGTCTTAAAACTTTTAGTCCTAGCTAGCTAGGCAAGAATCACATTCCTATTATTTTACCAGAATATTAACAGTCAAGTTGATCATCCTTCAACCACCTTGGTAAGTTTAACCGTGTTAGCCTTTGTTGTGTTTTCTCAGAATAAGGGTATTTCAGTTGGACAGACTGCCTGGAAATTAATTTCAAATGACTGGCTTTCACTAGTCTGTCACTGTTTTATTTTTAGGACTTGAAGTCCTCCTCGCTGCCAGTAGCTATTCAACGCAAATTCTGCAATAAATTGCTTACGATGAGCAGTTTTAATCTATTGAAAACTTCATGTTATCTTTTCGTTACAGTTTGCCGCTTTAGCAACAAGCCAGGCGGTGTGCGTCACGAGATTTGACCAATCAGAACGCGTCATTTGTGCAAGCATTTTCGCCCTCGGAAAGAGCCGCTTCGAGAAGTGTATGAGGTGAAATTTTCGTTATTTTCGACGCTTGTGATTTTGTTCTCGGAATTATACCTCATCCTAAAGTTTTTGGAATACCATATCTTAGTTCCGGTCAGGTTGTCGTTGAAGGTAAATGTTTTAGTCGCGTTTATGAGAAGTTCAAAGTGGGCAGTTAGTTGTTAGCCACCATGTTGATTTCACTGTTAATGTCACAGTTCTTTATAGACTCGAAGCTGCTTACTGTTAACGGTATTTGCCCATTATCTTGGCCAGTTAGGTAGTAGAACTTTTCTTCATTTGAAATTTCGGGGTCTACCCAGGTCTACCCCTTATAGTTTCTCCGTTGCAAGCCGTTGAAAGTATCGTAGAATGAAGAGATCATGGAAACCAAGTAGTAGATCTCCCGGGAAACGGCTGAGAAAGTAGACCGAGATGAAAGCCGACACGAAGGAAATAACATCGAACTTCGAAAGGTTCTGCTCAAATTTGAACCAAAAAAGGGGAAAAAGGTCAATTTCTCTATAACGCCTCGGGCATTTCAGCCTTTTATCTCCCTTGTTTGTGTTTATGAGGTCCAAGCAGGTTACCCGGGTGCTGTACAAAGTGACCTTATTTTATAACATGATTTTTTTTAAAGTCGTCAGTGAAGCTGTTTCTTTTGTTGTTTTTTTTTGTCACAAGACATAAACAGTGATTTTATTTCTACATTCTGATAATAAAATGGTGAGCAAAACAACTTGTACAAGCAGAAGTTGGTACTGCTTTGTCACTGTTTTGTGTGTAATATTATTTTCTGACAGACAGCTCTACAACAACTGTGCACGTCTCTGCCACCAGTGGAATAGATTATGTATGAACTTTATTTCAGTGCTTAAGAATTTCGAGGCTAATTTTGATTTCTAATAGCTTATCGGCTTAAGATACTTGTGGATATGTTCACACTTGGTGTCTGTGCACCTGCACAGACTGGTGCTGTGATACTGGGTATCCAAAAATATGTAATAATGTGTACACATTTTGAAAACGGAGTTCTCTTTTGCTCCATTAGAGGCAATTTAAAAATGTGAGCATAGGCAGGCGTTATTGACTGACAGAAGGTGTTTGCTAAGTTGTAACCTTGGAATTAAAGAAAGACGTAAACACATGGAATTGGTGATCACTTTAGAGTCCAAGCACAGATCTTCATCTCACAGTGTAGTATGGTACCCAAATTCATGCATGAGAAAAAAGGTGTGTCCACCTATAAAAGTGCCCAGTGAAAATAGTAATCAGTGCAAAAGCAATAGGTATCCTGTGTGCATGTCTCGGTTGGTAGTCTTCTACTACTCTGGTCTTTGATTTAGGAGTTTTGAAGGTTTTCTCTTTTTTTTGGCCATAGTGCTGCCACTGAGACACACTGTGTGCACCAGTCTTTTCTCACAGAGAAGATGAAATAAATATTTATTTGATATTCTTGGAAGCCTTGTAACCCAAACTACAAAGTGCAGCAGTTGGAATAAAGTTGATTGTATTGCAAGTAAATTTTAGCACTGTGCTTTAGCACAGTAAATGAACTACACCCTCTAACTGACAAACAAGACAACAGTAAAGTAACGTACTGACTCCTGTCGGCAACATAGCAAACACCAGAGTTTAGAAGAACAGCTGCATTCAGGGGCCAATTCAATAAAACTTTTACGATTATTTACAAGTGTATTGTTTTTCAAACTGTAAAACAATAGCTGTACTTGTAAAAGTTTTATTGAATTTACCTCTGGTCATTATCAGGTTCTGGTTGGAGCTTTGCCCATACTGCCTTATCTTTAAAATGTCCATATATAGGTCTGGGTGGCTATCTACCTTTCAGATATGTCCAGAAACACAGGCCAGTGAGATATTTTAGAAGCAATTATCGTGATAGCCATCACAAAGTGTCCTCAAGGATTAAAAGGAAATTTGAAGTGATCTGAAAGTAACAATTGAAGCTGTCACATATGAAGGGCTTTCTCAACAATCCTTGCCTGTATTTCTGGAACCGTCAGCATTCCCTAGCTCGTATGTGCCTTTTGTGGTATTATTGGAGTGTGGTAAAGAAACATTCATGGCAAAGCTGTAAGCTCTTGGCTTTGCTATAAATTTCTTCTCATCAAACTTCAGCAAGAGCACTGGCTTTGCAGTATTCCTAGAGGCAAAAATTATCCCTGAACTCTGATAGTAGACACTATCAAATATGTGATGTTTAAATTACCAGATCAGATAACCGTTGTTAAACTTATTTACTATCCAGCCCACTATTCAGCCTACACATGTCCACGTGAAGGAGCAATCCACTCAAATGTTCCATACTTTCAACTGACTTGGTACAGACAAGACAGAGAAATACATTATATTTTATAAAATAACTAAGATACTATGTGCACTCTGAGTGGCTGAGATGTGTGTTTGCAGTTGAATAAAGCAAGGAAAACCTTTTCCTGTGTTTGGATGGCCTGATATACAGCAAACACTCAAGTGGGGGGGGGGGGGGGGGGGATTCTCAAAAGTCTTATAGCAAGGTTGAGAAAACTAATGTACAGTGTTTGATATAAGAGAAAATAAAACATGCTTGATGAAGTACACACCTTTAGTAAAATCAAGGACAAGAGCATAAATGATATTATTAAAACAACAAAGTTTTTTATTTTTATGTGGCCGTGAGCTTACATCAACAAACTTGGGGAATCCCTTTGAATGGCTGTTAGCAGGAAAGACTTGAATTTCCAGGACGACTACCACAGGTACTATTTTGCCTAATACATTTTCATTAAGTTGTTAGGCTATTTCCTTCTGTTGCTTCCTTTGCCTGAAGGAAGATCTGATTTCCATGTTTGTAAAAAACCGTAATCACACCTTAGCCGGCTTTCTCACCTTGCTCTTATTTACATAGTAGTCTGCAGGTTTGCACATTCGATCTACTCCGAATCGTGAAAAAACGTATTCACCAGGTCCATGTAACCAAAACATTAACCAGTCAAAACAATCTACATTCGTGTCCTCAGTTATTCTTTTCAAAACGGGAAACAGAGTCTTAATTCTCATTTTTACCGCCATTGTAAGGTCTCTCGTGAGATGTTTACTCCATCGTGTCTAGAGTGAAATGGACATCAGTTATATTTTTACCCATGACCCTTTGTGGGCCGTGACGCACACCGCCTGGCAGCAAGCGAATTCTTGTCACGCAAATGTAAGCGAGTGGAAACAGATGTTTGTTTTTAAGAACGCTTAAAGTACCAGAATGTTAACTTTTCAAGATAATAAGTTAATTTCCTTGCTATAAAACATGTTATTTTGCAGTACAAGGAGGGAAATACTCAAATACGACCCTTCTGTGACGAACAGATGATTGCATTGACTTTTCGACCTGTGGTTGAGATGTAATTTATTCGGTGTCGGATAACGAAAGCTAGAATCAAAGCTTCTTCTTTTAGCATCTATTCTACGACGAATACCCAAAGGTAGGATGTTTTTTCATCAAAATAAAAAGTATTCTAAGTTACAATGTGTCTGATGTCTGATATTGAAGGTTTTCTGAGCTGATTTTTGATTGATGTTGGGTTTATTTATAGTGACGTTTGTTTGTAGTACAAATTGGTCGCGTTGCCAAAATTGACCCATCGTTTGCGTCTCTAAACGGGACACTTTTGTCGGGCCGCGGAAGACATTTTCACACAGCAGAATATGAAGTATAAGCTTAACGACCATCGTAGTTTCGGCTTGAAATTCAATGTACCTATGGTTTAGAAATTAGCTAAAATTTGCTTATCCGCTGAAGCGCTTAGAGCGGGGTAGATAAAACAGCTAGAAAGATATAAAATTTAAGAGCTTTTCCCAAATAAACTACAGTTTTGGAAAGAGCATAATGGTGTTATGATTTGCTAAAAGTACATTGGTAAACATTACTGCGTTTAGCTGTACGAGCGAAACGAAAATGCACCATTTTACCCTTTTTTTGATGGCGGCGGGAAGCCAAAATGGCGATTTTCAGACTTTCCTCGATTTTGAAAAAAACTAAAGCGCTTTAGGAACTTTTAATTGTATTTTCGAAAATAACTCACTAAAGGGTTTATTTAAGCAAAATATGAAGAAATTGAAAATTTCACAACTGGCGCCAGGTTTTCGATATTTACAGACACTGGCTCTTAAAGTGCCTATGAACTAAAATTTTTTTTTGCACTTTTTGGTAGTTCATTGTGTGTTAATTCCGAAATGGCAAGAGAAATTGGATGGAACGAAACAAAAATCCGTTTTTTTGCCGTTGAAAGTACCCAAAATCACCAAAATCGTGTCTCCGAAGACTGGGAACGAGTTGGCCGAGGTTGCCGGCCGTATGACGTCACAAATCGCGCACAATGTTTGTCTCTTTGGTCTTTGTCAAGTGTTTGAGCGATGAAACTTACATTTTCCTTGCTAATGTTGATATACAATGAAAGCTACCGACAACTGAGGAAAACGCTAAGATTCAGCTCGAAGCGATTTCGAAGATGTGCAGTTTTTGGGCTTGTCGTCGGTGGATAAAGCCTAAACAACGACAACAACAACAATCTTGCTCGGAGCAAGATGGCGAATTGAATTGTTGGGATTGACTAACTTTCGGCTCTTCTGGCTGGCTTGAAGGAGAAGACCTCTGACTGGCTTGAAGGAGAAGCTTCCAGAATTAAATGGTCAGTACTTTTATGGGTTATTAACGAGAGATTGACGCAGCCTTGACTTTACTTCTTTTGTTCAGAACGTCGTTGTATGTACTTCAATTATTTTACTCAAACCGATGCCAGACAAGCTCAAGTTTACGGTGTACTTGTTTGTAACTTAATTTGTTCAACTTTTCATAGGTTTTCGCGCCAAGAGAAAGATAGACTCAGTTGTTCGGCTTTTTCGAATGAGGACTTTTGCAGAGAGAACACTGATATAAACTTATTAGTTAACAGGAAGTATTTTATACATTGAAGATGAGCATACCCAAAATTTGCTTGAAATATTACAACATGCCTAATGTACGAGGCTGAGACATCAATAGTAATTTCTAACGAGCGTGTTTTATTTATCATAATCAGCAGCTGCAAATGATTTTTAAATGGAAGTGCAGTGCTTTTATTCTTGTAAATTTCAAGCCATTTATGAAGGAGCATCTCCAAACAAATAAATAAGAATTTTTGAGTATGGTGCTCATTTGTGATCTTTTACTCCACCTGGAGGTGCTATGAGGATGATGACTGTGATAAATAAAGGTGGACATTGTTTGATACGCGTGCAAACGCAGATTAGTGTGACTTTAGCTTTGTCTTTGTAATAATCCATCGCTACTGACTACATGAACTGGTTTGAGTAATTGCCTACACAATACTAGACCAGCTGAGATTTTTGTCTTTCTGTTCAGCAATTTGCTTGAGGATTTTGCTTCATACCAATTTTGTGGAAACATGCCATGGCAGGTGAGAGCTAGTGTGCTGAGCTCTTACTGGATTTATGTGATCACTTATACTTTCATGATTCTGGTCTCATGTAAACTTAACCATACCTGTCCAGTTATACTGGTCTGAGCTCCCTTTTCATACTGGTCTTATATGACAAATCACAATAACTCCCTTTGGTCACTCTCAACACTGAGATGCATAACACGACAAGCCGCATGAAGTTCGAGTGGTAATTAAACCTGAGTGACGGTTGCTATGATCGATTTCCTTTTTCAACTATGTTCTATCCGGCCGCAGTTATTTAGGGTCAAAATTCAGCTGTCAATAGGATCCGCCGCAGATATGAAACAGTCGTACAATCCTTTCGTGATTCGGGTTAAATATTTACTATTGTAGCATAAATAAAGTTAAGCGCGGTCTTTTCAAATTTATATGTGGTCACGAGAGCCTACAAGCACCACGCGATGGAATACTTGCAAGTTTTTGCTTCATCTTTAGACCAAGAAAAGCATTGGTATGTTCTTAAAACACCTTTCCTTAAGTCCTCCAAGTTTTCGCAGCGAGTGTTATTCAACCATTTTCCCGAGGAGATCACAAAAATCCCCGCTTTTCATCTCACAACAAAGGACGGTACGAACTTGCCGTCGGTAGGCTGGTTTCACAAAAATTATAAAGTCAAATCAGATCTGGAAGTAAACGTCGTGACATCGTTTGGTATCTACGCTGGCCTGCTGACATGTAACCAGAAGAATGCTCTGGAATCAAGCAAGGAATTTGATTTTTTTCGTGCACTGCTGAACTCATTCTGCCTCAATGATGTGCGCGCCAAAACCGCCGATATGCGCGCCAAATCTGAAGTAGCGCGCCAAATTCCCAGCACTCCACTAAAAGATTTTACTCTTTCGAATGTTGCCGAGTCCTTGAAAGAGCAAATTAATCAGCGGGACAAGCACATCGCGAAACTGCAGAACAGCTTGGAGATCTGCAGCGACCAAATTCAAGCTCTCGAAGCTAAACTTCGTGACGAGTTTGGCGCCCACACAACCGAATTGCTTCCGACTTTGCGGTGTCAGTCTCTGAAGGAAATCTCTGCGGATAATCATCTCTCGTCATCAGCTAAAATAACAGTAAAAGCCAGAAACCTCTTCAGAGAATTGCAAGATGTCTCAGAGAAACATCGCGAGAGCCTTGCTTCCATTCTGGGTCATCTTGCATGCGACGACGATCACGAAGCGCGAGATCTCCTCGGAGAAATCGCCAATATGGTTGCAGAGGAACAAGGTGTGAAAAAGGCCGCCAAGATTATCCTGTCCGAAGATGTTTTTAAAACCTTTATCCAGTCGATGACTGTGCCAGATTGGGTTCTGTTGTATTTTAAGATCAGCGCTCGTTTGCCCCATGGCGCCTGGCAGATGCTGTTGAATTTGACAAGACTTGGGGACACAGGGGTAAGCTTTTATTAGTTTCACTTTATTGTAAGAGTTCATTTTCTTTGGTGATTCCTTCAAAATCCTCTGCTGGTATATTTGTGTATATTCTGTGGGCTTATTGCCTGCAGTGAGTCAGATAAAACATTGTACTGTTCACCATCCGGAAGTAGTGAAATTTATACACGTGAATTCTGTGGGGTATCTATCAATCTTACTAATAGACTTTCAGATTCCTTTTTTGCATCTTTAATTCTGCACACAAAACGGGTTTTGACTGTCAAAGTGCATTTGACAGTGTCTTTGAACCCGACATCGACATAAAGAATAACCGATGTCAATGAAGACCGGCTAAGTCCGCCTCGCATATTGTTTTCCTTCTTTTAATGTTTGTAGTGGGGGGGACAGGGGGGCGGGAGACAGGGAGAAAAGGGGGCGGGAGGTGTACGGGAGGCGGGAGAAGAGGGGGCGGGAAGCGGGATTCCCAAGGTGGCGGGAAGCGGGAGAAAAAGGGAAAATTATGCAACATTGCGCAATATTTCGCAATCGAAAAAATGCAAAGGGGCGGGAGTAAAAAAAATACAGGGCGGGAACCGGGATTAAAGGGTACGGGAAGCGGGAGGTTCAAACCCCCCTGTCCCAACCCCCACTTTGTAATCGGACACTCCTTTACCCCGGCGAATTGCGATGTTATGTTCACAGATATTTTGATTTACGGCTTTTTGCTAATTATTTTCTTTTTCTCGACCAATGTGCCAGAAAAATGAAGACAGTTCGTTACTGTTGTCAAAGAACAAGATCAAAGCTGTCAGGAAAGTCGTGTTCACAGTTGTCAAAAGGACGTTTGGCGTGAGACCTCTATCAGACCGATTGATTGGCAGCCAGGTGGATCTTGCTTCAGTTATTGTCTGGATCATCCGAGAACAAAGACTCCATAAAGTGGACAAGGAAGTTGTGGAGTTAAATATTAAACTTGACGGCAGGCCATTCTGGGGTAAAAATATTACTTTTAAGTGTTTTCTTAGCAGGTGACTTTGATTTTCTAGCTTGGCATAAGGATGCCCTCACTATTTGCATTGAAAGCTTTAAGCTGTTTTTGTTGATCATATATACCAACAATGAATTTTAATGTTGTTAGGCAAGGACCAGGTGATGGTTGGTGTAGTGCCCATTGGTAACCCAAACCTTTCAGAGCAAAGTGCCAAGTCAGTCTACCCACTGGCTATTGCCAACTGTAAAGAAAATCGGTAATGATATCTAATCTCGTTAAGATAATGTGTTGAGAGGAATTAAGAAATGTAGCCATGCAGCACCCATGACATGAGATGACAAATGTAACCCTTTAAGCGCCAGTAATGACAAGCTTCTAATTTCTCTTAATATGACAATACTTAATCGAACATACAGGTCATGGGAATAGAGGAAATCATCACCAAAGATGAAATGTGATGTTTAAGTAAATTCTCCCTGTGGTACCATAGCAAATATATGGAGAACAGTGAGAAGAACAAGGATGTTGATATTGGGGCTTCAAGGGTCTCTTAGCTCACTGGCATCAACACAAATAACTTTTGCTCTGGTCATTCAAGTAGTCTTTTTAGTACTCTTTTGAGGAGATTTAAGTTCTTCTACATATATTTTGAATCGTGAATTTCCGTATAATTGATCCTCAGAACTTACATAGTGAATTCACAGAGACATAGAAATGGTCATCGATTGTTGCATAATTATGATTAAGTCAATTAACTTACAATGCATATTCATGAATAGTGTATATCTTTATTTATGGCAAATCATAGCCACAACATACATCAACTTGTTCAAGATTTGAACAGACAGAAAGCTGAACTGAAAACAAACGGATTGAGGGTAGATGGGAAGCTCTACAGATTCAAGTTTACAGGTAAGTGAACTTGTAAATATTAAAATTCTATAATCTCAGAATTGTGATAATTAACAATGAAAGAGGGTAAATTGTTCAACAGCAATACTATTGTTAACCAAAAGTCAAACTATTGTTTCCCATAATATACATATGAATACGCTTTGATTTATTCATTACAACAAACATTAATTTTCAGTTACTCTCGACTACAAGAGCCTTCTGCTTTTAACAGTGAAGAAAGATGATGAGGATTTTCAGCTAGGTGGCAGAGGACTTGACGTTGAGTTTTGCTTTTTCTGCACTGCCATAAGGGTCAGTTGAAACAATATCTGCACATACACTGTGAATCTCACACCTGAATGTGTCAACATGCACATGTATACGCATTCAAACACCATTACATATACCTAATTCAATAAAGGTTGCTTCGGGCATTGGGCAATTGCGCATTGGCGGTCACTCAAGCATTGTATTGTGTTCCGTATTCCCAAATGCCCAATGCCCAATTGCCAATTACCAATTGCCAAAGCAGCCTTTATTGAATTAGGTATATACACCACTTGCATCTACATGTTCTGAGTCAGCTAAATTAATTATCTTGCCAATTTGTATTAACCAGAGGCATAAGAGACTTAACTTATCATTTGATATGTCATGAAGAATATTATTTCTTGACTGACTGACTGACTGACTGACTGATGGACTGACTGACTGACTGACTAACTGACTGTCTGTCTGTCTCACTGGCTGACTGACTGACTGACTTAAATTTCTGTTAGTTTGCCAAGGTGCCCATTTTTGCCAACGTGACATGTACATAAAAAAGCAACCTACTAAATCTGAATGAAATAAAACTTAGCGCTCTCGAAAAGAACATTAAATATGGATATGCCAATAATGTTGTGTTCTTCTTATTGCATTTGCAAGCCTCTTAAGTTAACACCAAAATGAGGGTAGCCAAACAGTGTGCACATATTGTAATACAATGCCTTTTGTGACATCTTCCTCCATTTAGAGATGCAAGTGCCCAGGTACTGATCTCCATGAGACATGTGTTTCATGCCTTAAGGACAGCAAAGGAAACATTGGAAAGTAAGCTTTTCTCTCATAACTAGCATGGTTACCTCAGGAATTGGATAGTTGTGAATAAATTTGAGGTTGATTTCTGGATTATATTTTGTTGTTTCTGTGCCCTTAATGTATCTTACAGATACACAGTATTGCAGACCATTTAGAATTCATACATTTTGCTCAAGCGTTGCAATGAATTGGCTACCTGGTTTGTATGAAGCACTGCCTATTTACTCTGAGCAGCATTGATAAATTAAGAACTCTTCTTCATAGCTTTTGTTTTTTTGCTATGTGCCTGTGTGAGGGAAAAAGAAGAAATGATGAATCTTGTGGTTGATGTTCATTGCTATCACTTGGTATTTTTTTTTCCTAGGTGGAAAGGTCTTCGTGATGATCTTGATTTTCTTTTAGAAGAGGATTTAAGTCATGTAAACCTCTGTGCATTGCACTGTGAGATGCGTAACACTGAGCAGATCATTGGCTCTGTGGGACTCATGTCTTACCGGTGCAATGCACTGAAGGAACTGAATGCTAAGCTTTCTGAACTTGGGCCGGGGACTTTCAAGGACAGTTATGTCAAAATAAAGGAAAGAAAAGGACAGGAAACCTGCATTGATAGAAGCAATGTCAAAGTCAGCTCTATGTCAGGTTAGGCATCATTTAATAACTGTGTATATAAAACTATAAATCAGTTCGTTATCCTTGATGTCTCTAATTTCGGATCTTCCTACTACTGCATTGTATCTGTTATAACAGCCAACAACTTTATATTGAGAAGTGAGTGCTGGTAAATATAGCATTACCAGCATGGACTCGGTGAAATGTTTTAGCTTACATTGTTATAGTGGTTGAGTCAGAAGTGTTTCCCTTTACAGGTCCAACTGAAAGAAAATTTTTGCAGAATATTGAAGACCTTGTGAGGGCTGGGCTACCCTTTGCCAAAGTCAAGGAATATTACGATGACCGAGAAATGGCAGAGAGTTTTCTCCTCAACAAGCTCTCTTTTTGTGTTGAAGCCCAGAAGGTATAGTTGTGTGCTGTTTGAAATTAAATTATGACTCACTGAGATTTAGTCAAAGTCCCAAGAGGTATACTAGATGGATTAAGAGTGACTGAGCTGTAAAGAGAAGTCAAAATACGGCAGGTAATTTGTACAGGTAAATGATCCAACCTTTGGCAAAGGTTGGGTCATTGTACATTTCTAGCCACTTGTAATACTTATTCACACTGGCATAGCTCCCTTGTCTATTGAATGTATAATTATCAATTCTTTTGAGTAATCCTTATTGACATATTTTATCACTTTTGAGCTCAGTGAAGCGTAGCTTAGGTTAAATTTGAACTCAAAAGCTACAACATCAATGCAGCGAAACAGGTTACCTGCCGATAAGTTACCCATGCACTGTAAACATTGTTTCATTATGAAGGTGTAATTAATAACTATTAATCTTTTTTTTTTGTTGTTGTTGTGTTACATAGTTCCTTGCTGATATGATTGCCAGTGGTACCTTTGAACGGGATTACGGAACCCATCAAACTAAAATCACAACTAGTATGTCAGGTCAGTAAAAATAGCTTATAAAAGTGATGATACTATCACATATATGCCTGTTTAGATGTAACAAAACATACCTCCATATTAACACAAAGTACCATTCAACAGCAATGAGTAACATTGTTATATACCAGCAGTGCAATATAAACCATTAAGTAAAACGTTTTGGTTGCAAGCTGCCCCCTGCAGTTGTTGCTCAGTTTCTGATGAGTGGTATTTACTATATTTATTTTCAGATCCTCTTAGTCAATACATTTCTGCCCAAAGAACTTTTTGGGAACAGAAGGAATGTGCTGTTGACCAAATCTTGAGTGACTGTGATGAAGACCCTTCTAAGGATGACAAGCTATGCAGTTTTGCAGCAGAAATACATATTGAACTCATGACATTGGTATGTAGCCTTTCATTAGAAGTCAATGTACAAGGGACAACTTACCAACCCCAGTTGTACCAAATGATAACCCACTCAGCCCCCTGAAACATGCAGCACCTTATATCATGAGGACTTCAGATTAGGGCTATGGGTGTTGTTTAGCCTGTGCATGTCTATTTTTCCACTACACTACAGTGTTCATGTTTTCAGAAGTGCTACTGTACATCTCAAATGATGACTTTTCTACTACATTTTAATTTTGTCAATTGTATTGCATATTTTCCCTTCACTTACTACAGATGGCAAAACAGTGGAAAGAAATTGCACTAACCATGCGTGACCGGGAATTTCACGAGAGTGAAGACTTCGAAATTGACATATTTGATGTCCAGGTAAGCTCATTCATTGCTTTAAAAGGGACTGGTCAGTATTAATAAATGTGGGGGACTTGCCAATGCCATTTGTTCTTCGCATGTGCTCCTGTGCCCACTTTTTACAGGTGGTGCCCTTGGCATCAAAGAACATCTCACACTATTGCCTGGTTTACCATGGTGCCAAAAATAATACATAAAATGTGGGGCGGGGGGGGGGGGGGAGGGAGTAGCCAAAGAATTTCACCTTTCAACTGAATTTTATACCCACATCTCCCTCCCCTCTTTTCTTCCATCATGCCTCATTCAATTATGAAATTGTTTTCTTAATTTCCTTGTTTGATTGCTTATTACTTTTTAGTGCAAACACTGGGGAATTGTCCTCAGACACATCTTCGGAGCTTCCCTTGGAACAGGAGACTACGGCCACCTTACTGTGGAACATGCACCAATGTTAATGCGCCGCTTTCGATCTATGACTAGGTATTCGAATCAAGGATTTGAGGCTGCACACAAACTTCAGCGACAACTGTATTCAAGAGCCACAAACCATGACTGTTTAGTTCCAGCTCCTTCATGTAAGTGGACTGTCTTGACTCATTTTTGGGAATAAGCATTGACCAATTTAATAGTATCAGTTATACCTGTCCACCATTTGTTTGTATACAAATAATGCTAGATATTAGGAATGTGTTACTTGTGTAACAATTTCTACTTGTTAACTGTTTATGATAACTGGGAAGATTTTGGGGCACTTCAGACAATTTCCATCAAATCGACCGATTGAAGTCATCACATTTTCCACCATTTAATTTCTACATTATGTAGGATGACTGAATTTTGTGAGATTTTTAAGACACAAACTTGCCACCAAAAGTGTAAAAAAGATCTCAACAAATATGTCTTGACTTTCAAAAACCTTGTAATGACAACTTGCTCATCAAGTTGATGACATCTTAGTTGAACTAAAAAGAAGTCATCTCAGGCAACACACATACACACAAATGACCAAACAAAATTATCTCACACAGGATTTCAGTTACTTTAATTGTTCTCAAAATGTTTCTACATGCCAGAAATAACTTTTACAACAGATCAGTCTTGTAAATTGTGACAATCGCCTGAATGGCACTTCTTAAAACAATTTCTATCAAGGTGTAGGCAAGAGGGACTTTACATTTGCTGTTAGTGTACTAGGGCACTACTAGTGTACTAGGGCAGGCTCAGCAAACAGATGATCTAGAAGCAGTTTCTCTGTAATAAAATGACACCCAATAACTTTTTAATGTATTTACAGTAATTGGGTCCAAGGAAAAGGAACTATAGGGTTAACCAACTACAAAATTTACATAAAATTTAAATAACATAAAAAAATCCTTCTATAAATGATAAAATAATGAAATGTAAAATACTATTAAGCTTAAGCTAGCTTACTATTAATGATAATATTTTTTCCCTAACAAAATGTTACAGAGGAAACTTAGAGAGCCTTTAAGACATTATCAGGTAAAGGCAGGAAAAAGGTTTCATTTTGATGCTTTGAAGCCTAGGCTTGATTTCCGCCGCTCTCTCGAGTCCAGCGCGGGGTCATTTCCCGAACAGCGGATGGTAATCGAACCTGTTTGAATCCTCAAAGCACAAAAATCATACGCTTAAATAATTTTTATGACATATAAGTTAAGCTTACCTCGCATCAGCTGATTGATGCACGTCAAATCAAATCTCCATCCTCGGACCCCAAATCAACCGAATATCAATAATCACAATTTTCCTCAACGGTATTCAGGTTTTTGGGTTGCTTTAAAGCAAGAGACAACAATGGCGTCCTCAGGCGCTGTGCAAGCCAAGCGCGCAAGGTCGCTTGGGCTAAATAATCAACAGCCAATCACAACAGGCATGATATTCTAGTTCCTTTCAGACCTCTACCGAGAGGAAGCTAAAGGCATTCCTGCCGGGGCCGGCGAGCCATATACTAAATTAGAAAGAAGACAAAAGATTTAGGGAGTAATAGGGAGTATTGCTTAATTATGAAATAAAAATCTACATTTTTCTTTTTTCCTGCAGTGGAGGACATCCTGGTTCACAGTTACGCTGAACGTCTCCTTTCAGTGAGATATTCTTTCCTACAGGCTAAAGAATCCTCAAATTCAGGTACATTAGAATACCACTGTAGAACGTTGGCCTGCCTCGTCTAAAAGATCCCGGTTCACGTATTGTAAAGGAGGTTAACCAAAGTTGGCCAGAAATTTCTGAAGACTGGAAAATCACTCTAGACTCCATAAAATGTTTACCGTGGAGTCTCAGTACGTATGAAATAGTCAAACTGCACACGGCCAAATTCAAGCTGTACGATGTTGTTAACCCAACTTATTGAAGAAAACTCAGTTGTTCGTTGAGCTCACTCGTTCGTTTTCTGATACTACTCAACTGTAGAAAGAAAATGATAGACGTGCAGTTTCAGTGAAGTGACCGTTGTATTTTGAATTATATTTATAGGGAAGCATTTCTTCTTCCGAGGTTGCGGTTGGAAGAAGAAGAATGTACCATGGACGGATGAGGACAAAGAATGGATTGTGACCATAAACAATCTTCTAAACATGATGCTTGGGCCAGACCATTTTGAGTTTGAGCAAACCCCTGACACAAAACACTGCATTGTTGCCCCCCAGTCAGTGCCCAAGTACGAGTACGATCACCAGAGATGGGAAGAAGACTTTGCCCCACAGTTACCAAAGCCCTTCAAAACACCTGAACCACCCAGAAAAATTCCTAAACTATCCGCTGCCAAACCTCCCGTGAAGCGCGCGTTGAAGTTGGCATCCGGTGCTGGAGTGAAAAATTCATCGTTTGTAAACAGATTCGTTCAACTGCCTTCCAATCCTATTCGTGTTCCTCGTGTACCAGCATGGGGTGGTACATTCGGTACTATTAAACTGGTAAATACCTGTCCCATTGATAACTTCCTTACAATAATTTATACGCGTTTGAAAAACTTCCCGCAGTCTTCAACTAAGCTGTCGGAGATGCCAGAACCCTGGGCCAAGAGTCTCGTTACAATTGAACAGTTGTTCGACCTTGGAGAGTTTGCAAAAGGAAAAGTGGAGTGGTTACGCGCTTTCCCGCAGTTTGACTTCAGTGTGGCTGATAGCACCATTGACGTCTGGGGAAACGAATTCGACCTTTTTTGGCAACGGTTTAAGTCGATGCTCAAGAGTGAGGTGAAGTCGATGTGTTCATCTGACCATTGCCCCAACAAAGAGTACATAATGACTGCGACTGGACCATATCTGACCGAAGCTTCATCCCTCGAAAAAGGAGAAACCTACTTGGAGGCAGCTTTGAGAGAATGGCTGGTGCCTACCCCTGGTCCGTGTGGTACACAGTTCATTGGAACACCTCCAGTTAGTGCTGATGCAGTTCTCGGCCCCCAGTGCCATGACCTTGCCTCTGGTCAGAATTACCAGCCCTATGTTTCCAATGGGGTTCGCACCCATACTCAGAGAAGATTCTGCAATGGGATGCCCTTTGCCTTACCGATTTCCTTACACCATTTCGCTACCAACGGGCTAATCACCGAACCTTCTCATCTACCTGATACGTTAACCCTTCAAAACAAACAGTACCAGTTGAGTGGATGTACCTTCTGGAATGGCAATCACTACAATGGGTGTTTCCGGTTCATGTCTCAATGGTTCACGTATGACGGTCTACTCGAGAGCAGGTCCCGAGGGTCTGGAGTTGTGGCTGGTCCGCTAACATTTATGAGGACACGTGGATTTACCCTTTCATCATGCGTATACTTTGAAGTCCAATTACGAGGTAATGTCACTTTTTTGTTTTGTTTTGTTTCGTTTTTTTTTAAATACTCATACTGTCTCAAACTACATTGTTTCACTGAGTAACATGACACCACAAGCTAATTGCAGAGTTGGCCTCGAAAGCACTAGGATTGTTCTCTTTGGTTTTTCGAGAAGTATGAAAAAGGCGATCAAAATTGAAAAAAAATGTTTATGCAGATTTCTGCACGTACTTTTATCGCGGGTGTGTCGCCTGATAAAAGTAAGTGATCGGGTGTGTCGCCTTCACTTAGTGCCGTAAATTTGCTGTAAACATTGTTTTTTTATTCCAGGTATCTCTAGTACCTTAACAAATGGACCAAAAGTAACGCGAACTTAGTTTATGTTCTGTCGTTAGTTGATTTGTTATGGAAATGAAGTGGCAGAGGTAATTTGCGAACCTTCTGATGAGCCGCCGGCTTAGTAAAAATTAAGCGATTATGGGACTTTAGACTTTGTCGTAGACGCCTGCAAAATTTAAAACACAATCAGCTTTCACGATTTCTAAAATATGGGACATCGTAAAATTAGATACCGAACTAAGCGATCAAAATTTAAAAAAATGTTTATGCAATTTCTGCACGTGCTTTTATCACGGGTGTGTCGCCTGATTAAAAGCGAGCGATCGGGTGAGTCGCCTTCGCTTGTTGTCAGAAAGTTGCTGTAAACATTTTATCTTAAGCATTTCGAATATACCAACGATGGCAACAAAAGAAAACACGTTCTTAGTTTCCCTTCGCTTAACTGGTTACAAAACACTTTTGAACGGACAAAGAAATGTCTGCAGGCACTTTTCGGATTTTTGTTGTTGCTCAGTTAGGTAAGCGATTGAATGAATCGCCTCCACTGAAGGCTGGAAGATTCGGTTGGGCTACTCTTCATTCCACCGTACAACGAAAAGGAATGTAACTCAACGCGGGGTAGAAAATACCTTTATGACATTTCGCTAGCTTAGTGGAACTGAAGTAAAAAAAAATGGGCTGTTCCTTTATAAAAGTTGGGAGATGTTGATGGTGAAACGTAGTTTAATTTCTAATTGTTTGTGTTTTCACATGACGTTCTAACAACTGTTTTTGAGTTTTTATATGAGCAATGTAGGTGAGGAACCCGCTACCCAAGTTCAGTTTCTGCACGTGCTTTTATCTCGAGTGTGTCGCCTGATAAAAGTGAGCGATCGGGTGAGTCGCCTTCGCTTGGTGCATCAAATATTATTTCATTATCAATTAATGCGGTGTAAAAGCTGTCATTTTATTATTATGTGATCAGGAGTTTCTAACATCGTAGTTTTTTCCTCACATACAGGTTGAAACAGGAAATTTCACAGAGCCATTTCCAGGAGGAATCGTTAGCTCCGATGTTGCTAGGCGCGACCAGTAAAAATCGAAATTCCCCTTTTTGGCAACTTCTATTCATAATTAACGTTCAAACGCATGCTTTGGAAACCCATACACACATTTTTCAGGTTAATGTATAATCGTGAAAGACGAGTTCACTGAGGCCTGTTTCAAACTTCGAACTCAGTTATATGTGCCTAACCTAACGCAAATGAGCAATTTCAATTTCAATGAACATTTGCATTAGGTTAGGCAAATGCAGAGTTCTACGTTTGAAACTGGCCTGAGTGCAAATCCATTACAATGAAGTCTTCTGCACGAAAAAGCGCAGCTGAAATTTTCCGTATCTGGACTTTTGCAGCAAATTTGGCCACCATATCAGCTCAAATTCTCGCGTAGCCCTCCCTTCGACTTCCTTGCAGATGACCTTACTTATGGAGGTAGGACGCTGTTGAATGCTTTGCTGAAATCCTGCTAAGCCAGCAGACCTCGCCATTGCCTTCCGTTCCTCCATAGATCCACCCTTTTTAATGCTTGTGTGACCACAGTAGGACTCCGAGGTCTTTAGGGGAATTTCCTCCTGCTGGTGTAACACTCCTTCCATTGGCTGGATATCATAAATTTTGTACGACATCTTAACTGTCGTCAGTCTATAGGGGAGTTTCCGATGAGGCACAAAGGATACAGAGTGAGGTCCGCAATGGGCATGTTGTTCATACAATTCATAAAGAAGGTGCTCAAATAAATCGGCCGGACAAAATGCGTCCTCAATACGACACCATTTACCTGGAATTGATTCGGAAACTATGTGAGCATTACATCCACCTTACCCAGACCTTTTGCTAGCGTAACCCAGCATAATTTTCACATATTCCACACTGGGTTACTGTTATATGGTCTCCGAAACTCTGGTATTTGCGTTTTTCCATTCGTTGACTGTCTTAGTTGATGCACTATAGGGTTCTAGGGCTCTCTATATTTTACTGCTGTTTTTATGATTAAAAAATAATAATACTAATAATTAAATAAACCACGGAGTGGAATTACGGAGTAAAGGGTAAATTTCCACTGTCGCTTAAATTTTACTGGTGCGCACGGGCGCACCAGTAAAGTCACTAAAGTGACTTTAGGTACGAGAAAAAAAAATTAGAGGAGAGGTATGAAAGGCTCGCGTAAACACAAGAAGTTGAACAGCGCTCAATTTTATTTACACACGTGAATTTTTTTGTTTTAATTCACGCCCGCGCCAACTTAAATTTTTTTGGCGACAGTAGAAATCCACCTCAACGTTGCGCTGTTGCCTGGATGTTTCCCAGTGTAGCTGCGCGAGAAACAGCTGTTTCCATCACATTAAAAAAAAAACATTTTGAGTCAGCCGCATTGTTGCTTTACAGATGCAAACTTAGGTTCGGAAACATGTGTTGCGTAGTTTAGCCACAGAGGAAACAGCGAGAAGATGTTTCCGCAGCAGTTTCTTAGTTTAGCCAGACCCTAATTTAACGTGCTTTATAGCAAAAAAATCACTCGTCATTTAAGGAGGGGGGGGGGGGTGTTTCTTATTCATGATCAATTTGTTATTACAACCTAAAGACCTATAGAACGACACTAGTATTCCAACAAACTTTATGACTCGACTCGCCTATCAGTTAAAGCCAAAGATAAAATTTAAAAGGAAATCGCATTTTTGTAATTCCGATTACTGTAGATCGTTTGCCAGCACGCATTTATTTAACTCTTACCCTGGGAAAAGAAGTTTATAAAGTCGTGATGTGTCACAACACATTGAACAAATGAATTGCAATGTAATAAAAAACGACTAGACAGTGTCCCATTTAGCGAAGTAAACGAAAAAGGAGAGGATGTCGGAAACAAGACTGAATAATGCACTTTAGCGTGACGTGGCAATATCAGTACAACATTTTACTTAAAAAGCGACAACTTACCTGGTAAAGCAGGATGAAGAGCTTCTCCAATGCGCTCTGTTAAAGAGCCTATCCATGAATGGTATACATCCAATCTTGACGAGCTAATTTTTTTCGGTTCGGTAGGTAATACCGTTGCTCCTGTACTATCCAGAAACTGCAAATGCCTGCTTTCAAGGTTCAACCCATGCTTTGCGATAGCGTGTTTCAAAATTGTCCGAGAAGACTTGAAACAGCGCTGACACGAAGGGCACTTGATCTCACAGGTGAATCGATTGGCCATTTTTTTTTTGCGAAACCTGCTATGAACAAAGTCGCGTGAACAGCTACAACTAGGTCTTCTTAACAAAACAAAAGAGACTGCGGTTTTATCCGAGAACTTCCGTCGCGTGATCATTGGCCGAAATAATTTAAATGCCTCTAGATAAGGAATGATAATTTTTGTTCGTTTCCACGTGGCCCGGTCGACTTTTGTTCTACAAAACGAGAAAAAAGCAAACAAGGAAAACGAAATAGCAAGCTACAATAATATCGAATCGAAGAAATGGATCAAAGTGAAGGGCATGGGAAAAAGTTAAGGCATTCTAAAGAGGACAAGAAGCGATATAGAAAAAGAAGGAAACTTAAAAAGAAAGGAGTCGAGGGAGCGCTGCCCTATAAAATGAGAGAATCTAGCACTGTGGCAAAGAGAAGTAAAATCATGCCAAATTCGCGTGCCCGTGCTATGGTGGACATGGCTGTGAAAAGAAATCCTCGCTCGACGTTTTTGCATGTAACCCCTACGCTACGATCTGCATTACTTCCATCCCAAAGAGATAGGCATCCCACTAACAAGCCTAAATCGTCACTAGCAGAGCTTAACCGAAACATGCTGTCTTACCCTAATGGAAAAGACATTTTGCTTGGGGAGGGAACGTATGGAGTAACGCGCCTTATGTACTTCAACGGCAATCTGCCAGTCGCCGTTAAACAATATAAGGCGAACGACTTGTATGAAGTGAAAAAAGAAGCAGGAATTATTTTGGAGCTACAGCAACAGTATCATCCCAACTTGCCGTATGTTCTGGGCATTTGCGTGAGAGAAAGCCATATTTAATGATCACACAGTTTTATGGAAAGGGGTTTAAGAGTTATTCACTGAGTAAGGCAATTGAGCGCAAAATCGTAGATTTTGATATACTGGGTAATATATTTAAACAGATTGTTGATGCGCTGATATATGTTCATGAAGCCGGATGGTTGCACAATGATATTAAGGAGAATAATGTGTTGTTGCATAAAATGACAGAAGAAGAGTGGAAGCCGGTTATTATCGATTTCGGAAAGAGCAGACCGCAGACAAACCCAAAGCGGTATCAGCTGACTGACGCTCAGAGAGCGTTTTACAAAACCAAACACCCTTGGATTGCACCAGAGCTGATTGATGGTACACACACCCAATCTAGGAAAACTGACGTGTACTCGTTGGGAGTACTTCTTCAATCTATGTTGAGCAAATTTGTTCAACAAAACTTTACCTATGAAAATCTTAGCGCCAGATGTATTGCCCCCCAACCGACCAGGATATCCCTGAAAGAACTTAAAGATGAACTGTAACTTTACATTTGGAGCGCTTTTTCAGCACTGTTCTCTCAAAATATTTCTATTTTTTAAAGTTATTCTAAGAGCCTGCAATGAATGACGAACCATTATTGACTGTATTTTGGGTATAATATAAAGTCGTATCCCCATTGACGCGATAATTCGCTGACGAATGTTTTTTTAGAAAGTTTGTATATTTACGCAGAAACCTATTTTGGATAATTCATGATGGTATATCCCTTTCAATAATTCGTTTTGGGCTGGAATCTCTGAGTGAGGAGTGACCTGATAAATGAATAAAGTTGCCCGTTATTAACGATAAGAAAATTATCCCCTTGAGGAGAACAACTAACCGTGAGAGAAACGTAGACAAAATTCATGCCGCAAAAACATGCCCTTCTAAACGGCCAGTGTTCCCGTCATTAGTGTTACTTGCTTGCCGGCTTTCGGCGTTACGCTCTACAGTGTGTTAGCCAACTAATGACAGATTACTTCAATTACTGCTTAACCGCAGAAAGCGAAGGTCGGGAGCATAACTTTCATTTTTCACGTGAATGTGGCTTTGAACTGTCACCAGCTAACTGGTTTAGTGGGCACGAACAATAGGCTCCTCCGATGAAGTGGGGAAAAAATTTCCCCACTTATTGAGGTTGCTAAGGCGTGCGGCTCGCCGTGTATGTTGCTCCAGAAGTACATTTTGAAGTGCCATTTTCAAGTGCCATTTTCATTGAAACATACACCCATTCCAATTCCATGAAGTATGGCAGAAACGTCACTTAGAAATTGCCCTCTTTGTGTGTGTAGTTTCATTTTTTTTATTTAAGGGGGGGGGGGGGGGGATTGGGAGAGGTTAAGCCATCGCCCTTGGATCCATGAACCCTTTAAATTACAGTACCCTCCCAGTACACCGTACACATTACACATGTGTTAGCCTTTTTTGTTGTTAAGAGAGATGCTCTTCAGTAACAAATGTCCAAGTCTGTGTTCGATCAAGCTTGCATAAACCTTTGAATTCTCCCAACACTCTGGTGTTTGCATCAGGCTCCCGCTACGTAACCATGCATGCCACTCGAGGGACATAGATTTGGTGGGATGTGGGACAAAATTTGTGATCAAGATGGGATACCATGCCATGAGGTGAAACTACCATGATATCGAGAGGCTTCTTCTTGTCAAGCGTTGGAAATATAGAATTATCCACCATGAGGTAAACATATTTAGAACAAGTATTGCAAAATATTTTCTGAACCTGGTGAACTTGCACCATGCTGAACCAGGATCAGAATTAAGAGAGAGACTGGTGCAGGATGTTGAGATAACTGCAACAAGTAAATAGTTTTAATTTAATGTGTGAAGATATGTATTTTACTATCTTGGACACTTATTAAGTAACAGAACCCCCACTTTGTTACCAGTGTTTTTACACTGATGGGGCTATCCTGTGTATATATCATTATTATTATTACAGCAGTACAAGACATTTATATGCTATACTGTATGTCCCTAAATAGCATGTGTAGGGTGCGAATGTAGCCTATGCAGCTAATCTTTGGAAAAAAATTATTATTATTATTATTATTATTATTGGGGCAACAAATTAAAGGTGGCGAACGAGATCGAAAAGGCCCATTTTGAAACCTCATTTTCTGTTAACTACTTAGGTGGCTTGTGTGGTAGCTTTCTTGGGTACAGGGAATGAGTCAAGAAGAGACTGAGACAATTCAGTGTGTGAGGAATTTTCAGGTCACATATTTTCATTGCCCTTCAGTAATAAAAAAGATTAAATAACTTATGCCATAGATTCAAATTAAACCTACATCCCCAAGACTGTGCTGCAAAAGGGTCAGTTATGCGGTGTTACGTGTGGTATGTGAAATTTCATATTATGTGGTCCTCTTGAGATAACAGAAGGAGGGTCAATAAGAAGAGAGGCACAAATCTGCTTGAAATGTGTGGTGTTTTTTACTTACAAGAGGACCACATAAATCAAATGCAGTGGAAGCAGAGTGACTTGCAATAAAAATTGTCAATGCTGAGCGGAACTGCTTCCTTTTATTTGACGAAATATGTACACGAGGGATTTATATATATTCCTATAGCTATCTCTGATTAACTAAAACGTCTTGTCTCGTCGATCAAGACAGTTCGGTTCATTGTTAACCCTTCAAACTCTATGGTGAACATCCAGTTTGAGAAACGTATTGCATGTGGTTTCCAAAAAAAACGAAAATGTAAACAAAACTTTGTAGCACAGTTATACGTTGTAGATCTTTTAGGTAATAGTGGACAGATGCATATAGCAATAGCGCTGTAGTTGCTCCGCGATAATTGCTGCTAGTAGAACTAATCCAACAGTGGCAGAAGTTACATATATTAACGCGACATTCAAATGCTCCGGCTTTTCCGAGAAGCAGCTCTGTAATGCGGGTCGAATCGATTTCTTACCGAGTCGAACACGGTTCAAATGAGTCCGCTTCTCTCCTTAATTCGTTTCCTTTTGAGAAACGACACACAGATGCTCTCATTGTGCGAATCCTGCCCTTGTAGCTTACAATCCTGGGTCCAAGAGTCACTCCAAAGTAATTTCTCTTCTGAAAATCCTCTTGTCAGCCATAACACTCTTGTCTTCTGCGCGATTTGTGACGTCACAGCCTTGTAATGCGATCGTTTTGGCCGAGTGCAAAATGGAGACACTCAATTCGAACTTTGCGGCTAGAAAAATATGCCATGCAAAGGGTTCTACTCAGCAAAACTTACATATTTAGACTGAGGGAGTCATAAACTATCATATTTAGGAGAAAAAATTTTAAGTTCATAGGCACTTTAAGTACTGAATATTTGGTTGCAGTGCTGTCACCAATGTTTAACTATGAGAAACTAGACAGTCTTCGAATGTCATAATTTGTAAAACTGCTATGGGAAAAATGTTATTTGGATGAAAAATCAGAGATCAGAGATCACGAAAAAAATAATTAGAGGAACGTCGGGAACTAACAATTTCCTTGTGGAAGGTTTTGTTTCCGTGATCTTACTTCAGATCCACAAAATGCACTACGTTAATCGCCTTGGGCCCATTCCCATTCATTCCCTTTTATAACCATGGTGCGACGACATTGTCATTGATATTAGGTCTCAAATTCAAACCCTTTTAGAGAACATAATTTAAATTGCCGAACTTAAAAATTTTGTTGGAAGTGAAAGAAAGAAGAAAATGTTCGGAACAACTGAAGCAAGTGGAACAGTTATCTTACATACGAACCACAATATCTACCAGTTCACGCGATTATTCTGGACCGGGGGAGTAGGTCCAATCCCATTTACTAACCTCAAAAACCATGATGCGATGATCAGTGTCAACGATACTAAGTCTCAAACTCGATCGAAATCTTAAAAAAAATGTGTAATTAGAATTTCCTGAATTAAACAAAAGTATTAGTGGGAAGTAAAAACGGGAGTTTTCGAAGAAAATCCGGACAAGGCCAAAAATAACAATTTCGGAGGGGTTAGGAAAGTCCAAAAGGTCCGAATATACAGCGAAGTTACACTCTTGGGAAGACCAAACAACACAAGACACAGACTGACAAGAACAAGACCGAATCTACACGAAATCTTACGAAAATAACCAGAGAAATGCACCAACTTGATCACTGTATCTGAGGAATGATTAAAAAAACGATCCCATACAATCCGCAACCCGAATGTTAATAGTTTAGGAACTAGGTGTTCTTTTTTCGGAAGGATTTGGAAAAGGTATATGTTACAAGGGGTCTTGTATGCAAATTTTTTACCCCAAAGAAATGTAAGTATTATGAAGCAGGGGTTTAATCATTACTAGTGACGATAATTATTTCTTTTCTGCACCAGGTCTACCTTTGGGGTGGATTCAGCCAGAAGTAGCGACTTCTTTACTAAATAGCTAATTTATACTGGCTGCGATGATCAGAATAATGGGCTTGTTGATATTTGAAACTCATTTCAGGGCATGTTCATCACTGGAGAAAGCTTCGTTTGGTGTACAGTTAAAAAGACGTTTCTGTAGGCCTCTATCGTGCTTGTCATAAGAAATGATTGTCTGCCGATTTTCCGTTTTCCTTAGAGGTAAAAACCTATATAAAAGAAGATTACAAATCCGATTTCAGATCCCGCGCCCCGCCCACCAAAACACGACGTAAGGGCTTCACGACTTTTCGCAGATGCATTAGGTTGTCAAGAAATGTCCCCAGCTTTCGTACTTGCCGTGCAATACAAGTATTTATAACTCAACTTATAATTTTCTTACCAACAACTGCTTCAGTGGCAAATAGAATCAAGAAAATGGCAGCAACAAAACTTGCCCGAATCATGATGTCGGTGCTGTAGCTCAGTTTGAAAGCCCTTCACCACATGCATCATATTTTAAGAGTCGTTCGCAGACGTGGCTTTGGGATTGTTTTAGCACCTGCAGTTTTGATTGATAGAAATAAGATCAGTATTCGTTACTTTACAAGAAACAAAGTTAACTTAATTTGCCTTCATCACGTACGGTTCTACAAGAAATAAGCAAATGCATTCGTAAAGTAAACAGAACAATATAATTGAACAAATAAAAAAGCCTAAATCGTGCTTTGTTCTGTGGTAAAGCACGCAAGGAAGTGACGATAGCACGAAAGGCGTGTAGGGTAAACACGAGCCGCAAGTGGCATCATTTCAGCGTGAATATCCTCTCACAAGGCACGCTCAGTTTCAGTAAAAGCATACGTAACCTATATTGTAATTGGTTCTCTGTATAATACGCATAAATGACTTGTAACATAACTAGAGAATATGTTACTCACGTCGAGGATATGATTGCATGTACAATGATAAATTTCTGTAATCTACAAACTAAAACAAATTAAATGGGTTAGTTTATAGTATACACCCAGCTACCATTACTGCTGCTGCTACGGCTACTACTACTACTACTACTACTACTACTACTACTACTACTACTACTACTACTACTCAGAAAATTATCTAAACAATAAAGATAATGACTCTATAGTCAAACAATCTTTCCTTATGTCGAAGAATCTACATTTTATTAATAACTCCGGATTTTATTCCAATTTTTTGAGCTTGATATAACAATATCGTCTATCCAATTTAGACCCTGAATCTTTAGATAATGATAGAATTAGGCGATATACAACTAATATGAAAGAGAAATATATATCCTTCTGACGACACAGCCTTGAACATTCAAGGAAATTAGAATTTTATAAAGTTTTTAAAGATGAATACTTTACATCTGATTATTAAACCACAAACTTATGATTGAACTAAGTCGATATCAAACCGATCATATGCCCAGAGAAACTAGATTATGCCCATTGTGTAAATCAAATCAAGTAGAAAATGAAACTCGTTTCTTATTGCAATGTCGCAAATACTCTCTGCAGAGGCAGACATTCTTCAATCGAATCAATGAAATAATACCTGACATTGAAAGGAAATCAACCTCAGAAAGCATAAAACTTCTCATGAACTCTAACGACTATCATGTGAATAAGCTAGTAATGAAGTTTATATCCTTGTGTATGAATATACATGGTAAATTGTTATTACCAAGTGAAAGTGGTGTAACTTCAGATTAAAGTGCTATTAGTCTTGTTTTGTTATTAATTACTATAAATATGCTTTTGCAATACTGTAAAATCTTGCAGTCATGCAAATAAAGCAATTTACTACTACTACTACTACTACTACTACTACTACTACTACTACTAC
Source organism: Siderastrea siderea (assembly GCA_964030785.1). Taxonomy (NCBI): domain Eukaryota; kingdom Metazoa; phylum Cnidaria; class Anthozoa; order Scleractinia; family Rhizangiidae; genus Siderastrea; species Siderastrea siderea. Next base: position 37,395,052 of record OZ034972.1, read on the forward strand.
TACTGCTGCTGCTGCTGCTGCTGCTACTACTACTACTACTACTACTACTACTGCTGCTACTGCTGCTGCTCCTGCTGCTACTACTAGTACTATTACTACTGCATCTACTATAACTGCTACTACTGTAGGACCACCTGAAAATGATCACGTCATTTTAGCTGAGTAATATTCCATTTATTTACATGGTAGAATTGCATTATACTGGTAAAAGAAAAAGTTTAACGACGGAAACCTAAAAGGATGAAGACTCGATGACCCGTCATTTGCATTGAGCCCGGAGATAATCCTGGTCAAAAGTAACCTGCGATCAGGCTTTCTTTTTTTTCGCGGCGGAGGGAGGGCGAAAAAAAAAGAAAAGCCTGATACAATTACTTGTTGAATCGTCTGCCGCCCCCCAATTAAAGTGTCTGTCAACGAGAGTGTCAGCGATGCCATCAGATAAGAGTGAGCCAATCACAATTTACCGGAAGTCGCTTCGTTGGCGGGAATCAGCAGAGGCGCGAGGCGGGCACGAAGTGTGCAAACAGCTTTATGTTGCCTTTTGTTTCCCGACCAATCAGAAAAAAGTCCAGATTCTGGACTTTTTACAGACGACTCGACAAGTAATTGTATCAGGCGTTCATTTTTCCGTTGACTACACCGCCGCGAGAAAAATAACGCCTGATCGCAGGTTAGGTCAAAAGAAAAAAGCCGGATTCTACCTACATTGTCTAATGGTCGACATGAAACCACGTGAAGATCACCATCGCTATCTGGTCGACAATCTTCACTCTTCGACAAAACAGTTTTTTCTTTGGAAAAAAAATCGATTTATCCGCCTATAAACCCACGGCTATGGTAGTATCCTTTCTAACATTGGAGGATCGTCTGCTGTTAGGGATCAAACCTTTTAGGGTTAAGAATCATGGGCTATCGTGTTACGTGGCTAGAACAAGAATCGCACAGTTGCGCAACCAAGGACGACAAAATTATCCAGCAAATTTATGCCGTAGAAGATAACGATGAAGATCAACTTATCACTATATCTATCGTTATTTCTACTGGTCCAATAAAGGTTCAAGGGATGAAATTCGTCGAGTGGAGCCGGGACGAATTTCCTACGCTGTTATCAATTGTAAACAGTCTCGAGTGTTCAGGAGACCCTAGTTCAAAAAACAATTCTTTGTTTCTTATGGCCTTATCGATTTTTTTTTTTACGAAGTGTGATGGCTGTGAAGCCAACACAGGGGAACTCAACAACATTAATGTTAAAGAAGACGTTGTGCACGACAGTGGAGTCTTAGATGTGACAGAAACACCCAGTGTGGACAAAAGAACTGCATAAACTCTCCGGATGTCGGAACATATTGAGCCTCTCTAACTTCTACCAAGCAGATTAACTACATTAGCTACTTTGCGAAACACAGTCGGAAACTAAGAAGCCATATTTACGCAGTTTTAGATAACACACACAGGTAACATCGAACAACTAAAGGACAAAACTGTCCAGCAAGACTATCTTTATAAAGTAGAAAAACAACCCTTGGCGGCCTTGCTGAAGACTTGGTAAACAATAACAAGGTGCTAAATGAAAAATTAAAAAAAAACTGCGCTGGGACTGGTGCGGACTGTCATGGCAGTCAGGCGGCTTCTCTGAGCTATCCGAAACTATGGCGGGTGTACTATTCCGCTACCCTAAGAGAGGTGCAAATGATTAATTGAACCTATTTCGTTTAATACAACCACCTTAATTAAAAAGCTACACCCTATAATCCCAAAACAGTCATTTTTATGCACACAAATGAAATGTTCATTCCAACCTTTTCTCCATGTGAACATTTAAAGTAACGTTCCTTTGTGACCGCCAAGAATTCTGTGGGCACAACGTTGAATTTTAATTCAAATTTTGAGCACGTTGGAGTTTCTTTTACAACCTAAACAGAAACAGGCTGTATGTGGTCGCTTGGCAGCGAACCATAAGTGGTTCAACAACTGTCAGTGGCTCAACAAATGCATCATTTCGAATTTACTTGCTTAAAATGTATTCTTGCATTAAGTTTTAATGTTTTAGCGGCGTGAACGTTCGTACGAATATAGAGAAAGACCAATATAACAGGTGCCATTAAACTGTTCAAGATAATGTTTTCTTTGTCATAATCTACCCCTTTTCGGACAAGTGGGGTCGAATTCGACCCCATCAGAGAGAAAACGTTTCCCATACCCCCGACAACAGTCCGGAGCATTTCCACTTTTGGAAATGTGCGAAACAATAGCGTGACGTCACAACATGGCGGCTTTGAAATATCACCGAGTAGATTCAACTGAAAGTTTTAATTTCCATTTTTTCCAGCCTTCCCAGCCTGCTTTGCCCGTCTATTAGTAACGCAACGACCAAGACAGCATTGAAGAAGTGTTGTGCAGGATATTGTGGTAAATGGTGGCGAAATATGTGCTTAGGTGAGGTTTTACTTTCGATACACACGTCAATTTTGCTTGTTTTCTCGAGCGCTTGTTCATCTTCAATTTACTATATCTCTCGTGAAAATTTTTTTTAGGCTTTGAAAAAAATTCAGAGACATTCTATAGGTATTCTAGTTGTTTAGTGCGAAACCTGGCGATGGGCCGCGCTTTTGGTGGGCCGGCCGCGCTTTGTTTTGTGAATCAATTTGTGCGACCAAATGCCATTGCTAAGAACTAGTCTATTTGGGCGCCGAGTCTTTTCCTTCGTTTCAGGATGCATATCAGAGATCGTTGCGGGATATGTGCTTGACTGGTATATATTGATAAGAGAACACGTGAGGTTTCTTTGTTTGAGTCAGAGTCCAAGGCTGTATGGAACGTCGATATCGGAAAAGACTCGGCCGAAATCCAGCCAGTCTATAGATTTGCTGATACTTGCTAACGACAGAAGGAAACATATGAATCTTCTAGAGAGGCTTACTAATACATGTTTGACTAATGCAGCGTTCATCCCTTTGTGTGGCAGGTTGGCATAGCTGTAAAGAAGATACAATTTCAATTTCTTGACTAAAGGGTTGTATGGATCAAACTCCGTGACGCGAAACACACCATCTTGCAGCAGTGTCACGACAAGCTGGGCCCGGCGTTTCAAACAATAATCTAGCGGTGCAGATGATATTTTTATCCTTTATCGTCGGAAATTCGTTCACGACAAGCTGAAAAACCTATCAAGGTCCTAACTTACCTAATATACCACGAACGGCATAAAAAGAAATACTTTGAGTCGCTCAGCAGACACAATCGGAAAAATCACACCAAAGCCGCAGGAATCCAGAAAAAGATCAGATATGACCTTGATATGACCTTCAGTGTTATGCTTTATTTTGTGTTTATATCTACCATCGGTTGAGGGCAAATCAATGAAACTGTTTGAGACAGAGAAGTGAGCTGCGAAATATAGATCTGTAAAGCTGTTCATGAGTTAATAAAAAGATAAGCTTTACTCTGTTTTACTTGTGTTAATCATTTCATATAGCGGCAAATGTGTGCTAATATTTGTACTATTGCGCGACCACTGAAGCAAAATTCAAGCGCTATTCGCAATTCATTCCTGGCTAAATAATATCGAATCCATGGTTCTCTTTTTGCACGCAACTTATCCAGGCCAGAAGTAAACGTAAATAGATTTGCGTTCGCACAGTTTCCTTTTATTCATCTGAAACAGACGACCCGATCTGTTACAAACCGCAGCCCGCTACGCAACCAGAAGAAAAATAAGCTTCATACAAGCGCTTGACAAGCGCTCATCGCAACTGATTCCTGGCTAAGAGATTTTTAATCCATGTTTCTGGAAGCAGCCAATCCCAGGTAGTAATAAACGTAGATATTGACTGTAAATATTGGTGGATTGTGCCATTCAAATCTGAGAACTTCATTAGCTATTATGAAATCTCATGAAAACAGGCCTCGCATCAGGTGACTCCAAAGTCGCGCTCTGATTGGATAATTGTTAGTTTTGGTCCGCCGATCAAAACATTTCCAAAAGTGGAAATGCTCTGGACTGGACAAGCAATTTTTGCTTATATGAAGTTGCTACGCCAAGAATACTATTTAGCGCTTATCTAAGCTCAATAAACATGAACTCGACCATCCTTCACGTTAAAAAATATTCCATTTTCTCTACGGTTTCTTCGCTAGCGGGTTTGTTTACGTTTCCAAAAAATCATGGCAGGGAACCTTTTTTTGAGATTGCGAACTTGGTTTTGACTAAAAAGCTACTGGCTACTGGCTAATGCGTACGAAACTCAAAATACCTCGTAATGTCAAAACAATAATTTTCATGTGCACAAATGGAATGTTCATTCCAAACTTTTTTCCTGGTGAAAATATAAAGAACTATTACTTCCTGACCGCTAGGAATTCTGTGGGCACAATGTTGAATTTTTTTAAAAATTCAATTTTGAGCACTTGGAGTTACTTTTACAATCTAACCCTCTCTTAGGGGAACAACCTTGAAGAGAGCGTTTGCTGGATAGGTGTAGTTTAACAACTGTCATGAACAAAGGTAGTATTTCGAATTTACTTACTTAAAATGTATTCTTGCGAGGAATTTTAATGTTTTAGTTGCGTGAACATTCGTACGAATATAGAGAAAGACCAGTATAACAGGCGCCATAAAACTGTTCACGATAATGTCTTCTATCTCATAATTTACACAGTTGCATAAAGCCGAAAACGTAATTATTGAGAAATACGTAATAACTGTTATTTTTATCTATTACTTTTGGCTATAATGGAAGATAATTATAAAATTAGGTATGTATGTTAATCGCTCGTTGTTAATAAGTTTAAAGTTTAACTCTTTGTAAATCCTGGGCATTTAGAGTCTCCTATTATTTTAGAGTTTTGTTATCGGCATTGATTAACTCGAGCCAACATCCATATCTTTGTTCAGCTTTGTTGATTAGTAACATTCTGAGCACGGTTTCCTTCGGACATACTTTTTGAGCGTCTCAAAAGGTAAGTGAAAATTCTGCTTTACCTTTCGTATTATCCCCTTCCTTGCTGCCTCCTTAAATGGGTTAAACGCAAATATCCCGGGATGTTATCCTTGCAGAGTCAAAATACACACTCAAATGTCTTGAAATTTTACTTTAAAAGAGTTGTAAACGGAATACATGCATTTCAGGAAATTTTGGCAACATCATTTACAATTTTGCGATTTGAGAGGGGAGACCTCTCGCGATACAGTAGCAGATACAGAGCGTTTGCTGGATAGGTGTAGTTTAACAACTGTCATGAACAAAGGTAGTATTTCGAATTTACTTACTTAGAATGTATTCTTGCGTGGAATTTTAATGTTTTAGTTGCGTGAACATTCGTACGAATATAGAGAAAGACCAGTATAACAGGCGCCATAAAACTGTTCATGATAATGTCTTCTATCTCATAATTTACACAGTTGCATAAAGCCGAAAACGTAATTATTGAGGAATACGTAATAACTGTTATTTTTATCTATTACTTTTGGCTATAATGGAAGATAATAATGAAATTAAGTATGTATGTTAATCGCTCGTTGTTAATAAGTTTAAGGTTTTACTCTTTGTAAATCCTGGGCATTTAGAGTCTCCTATTATTATAGAGTTTTGTTATCGCCATTGATTAACTCGAGCCAACATCCATATCTTTGTTCAACTTTGTTGATTAGTAACATTCTGAGCACGGTTTCCTTCGGACATACTTTTTGAGCGTCTCAAAAGGTAAGTGAAAATTCTGGTTTACCTTTTGTATTATCCCCTTCCTAGCTGCTTTCTTAAACGGGTTAAACGCAAATATCCCGGGATCTTATCCTTGCAGAGTCAAAATACACGCTCAAATGACTTGAAATTTTACTTTAAAAAAATTGTAAACGGAATACATGCATTTCAGGAAATTTTGGCAACATCATTTACAATTTTGCGATTTGAGAGGGGAGACCTCTCGCGATACAGTAACAGATACAGAGCGTTTGCTGGATAGGTGTAGTTTAACAACTGTCATGAACAAAGGTAGCATTTCGAATTTACTTACTTAAAATGTATTCGTGCGTGGAATTTTAATGTTTTAGTTGCGTGAACATTCGTACGAATATAGAGAAAGACCAGTGTAACAGGCGCCATAAAACTGTTCATGACAATGTCTTCTATCTCATAATTTACACAGTTGCATAAAGCCGAAAACGTAATTATTGAGGAATACGTAATAACTGTTATTTTCATCTATTACTTTTGGCTATAATGGAAGATAATTATAAAATTAGGTATGTATGTTAATCGCTCGTTGTTAATAAGTTTAAGGTTTTACTCTTTGTAAATCCTGGGCATTTAGAGTCTCCTATTATTTTAGAGTTTTGTTATCGCCATTGATTAACTCGAGCCAACATCCATATCTTTGTTCAGCTTTGTTGATTAGTAACATTCTGAGCACAGTCTCCTTCGGACATACTTTTTGAGCGTCTCAAAAGGTAAGTGAAAATTCTGGTTTACCTTTTGTATTATCCCCTTCCTTGCTGCCTCCTTAAATGGGTTAAAGCAAATATCCCGGGATGTTATCCTTGCAGAGTCAAAATACACACTCAAATGACTTGAAATTTTACTTTAAAAAAATTGTAAACGGAATACATGCATTTCAGGAAATTTTGGCAACATCATTTACAATTTTGCGATTTGAGAGGGGAGACCTCTCGCGATACAGTAGCAGATACAGAGCGTTTGCTGGATAGGTGTAGTTTAACAACTGTCATGAACAAAGGTAGTATTTCGAATTTACTTACTTAAAATGTATTCTTGCGTGGAATTTTAATGTTTTAGTTGCGTGAACATTCGTACGAATATAGAGAAAGACCAGTATAACAGGCGCCATAAAACTGTTCATGATAATGTCTTCTATCTCATAATTTACACAGTTGCATAAAGCCGAAAACGTAATTATTGAGGAATACGTAATAACTGTTATTTTTATCTATTACTTTTGGCTATAATGGAAGATAATTATGAAATTAAGTATGTATGTTAATCGCTCGTTGTTAATAAGTTTAAGGTTTTACTCTTTGTAAATCCTGGGCATTTAGAGTCTCCTATTATTTTAGAGTTTTGTTATCGGCATTGATTAACTCGAGCCAACATCCACATCTTTGTTCAGCTTTGTTGATTAGTAACATTCTGAGCACGGTTTCCTTCGGACATACTTTTTGAGCGTCTCAAAAGGTAAGTGAAAATTCTGGTTTACCTTTTGTATTATCCCCTTCCTTGCTGCCTCCTTAAATGGGTTAAACGCAAATATCCCGGGATCTTATCCTTGCAGAGTCAAAATACACACTCAAATGACTTGAAATTTTACTTTAAAAAATTGTAAACGGAATACATGCATTTCAGGAAATTTTGGCAACATCATTTACAATTTTGCGATTTGAGAGGGGAGACCTCTCGCGATACAGTAGCAGATACAGAGCGTTTGCTGGATAGGTGTAGTTTAACAACTGTCATGAACAAAGGTCGTATTTCGAATTTACTTACTTAAAATGTATTCTTGCGTGGAATTTTAATGTTTTAGTTGCGTGAACATTCGTACGAATATAGAGAAAGACCAGTATAACAGGCGCCATAAAACTGTACATGATAATGTCTTCTATCTCATAATTTACACAGTTGCATAAAGCCGAAAACGTAAATTATTAAGGAATACGTAATAACTGTTATTTTTATCCATTACTTTTGGCTATAATGGAAGATAATTATAAAATTAGGTATGTATGTTAATCGCTCGTTGTTAATAAGTTTAAGGTTTTACTCTTTGTAAATCCTGGGCATTTAGAGTCTCCTATTATTTTAGAGTTTTGTTATCGGCATTGATTAACTCGAGCCAACATCCACATCTTTGTTCAGCTTTGTTGATTAGTAACATTCTGAGCACGGTTTCCTTCGGACATACTTTTTGAGCGTCTCAAAAGGTAAGTGAAAATTCTGGTTTACCTTTTGTATTATCCCCTTCCTCGCTGCCTCCTTAAATGGGTTAAACGCAAATATCCCGGGATCTTATCCTTGCAGAGTCAAAATACGCACTCAAATGACTTGAAATTTTACTTTAAAAAAATTGTAAACGGAATACATGCATTTCAGGAAATTTTGGCAACATCATTTACAATTTTGCGATTTGAGAGGGGAGACCTCTCGCGATACAGTAACTATTGTTTTGCGAATTTAGAGAATTCGCCTCAGGATATCATCCGCAGCCTCAAGGCTAGAACCAGTACCTCACACAGCACAATTAACGAAGTAGTATCTGATGTTTTTCATTTTAATGATCACATTTGCGGTGTTCATCCATCCAGGCCGAATTCTTAAACATACTTCGTTATGCTTGTTTCGTATACATGGTCCCATAAGCTTCTAGTTTTAAATCTAACCATATATCAATATGGTTACTATCCAGTCGCCTTACAGCGCCAAAGAAAGGTACGGTTCGATCGCTGTCAGTTTAACGGTCGCATTTTGGGATTTTTATGGTAAGAGCCAAGTTACACATTATAACAGGAACACAAATACGAAGTCACTCAATCACTTGCAATTTATTGGTCACTTCAAGGTTGTTGTCTACTCCAAAATTCACATTGTACAGCATGATAAGCAGTACCACGAGAAAGCAATTTTCAACAGCTTCCTTGGAAAGTAAAAACCATCTTGTACAATATATAATAAAAATAGAACTGCAGGAGAGTAAACTGATACATAGCTTAAAAAAAGTAATGAGGGGCACCAAAACTGCTGACTCATAGCTCTTATTGAAACAGTTAAACTTAAATATAAGGAGTTCGCATACTTTTACGTTAAAACCACACGCCCAAAATGGATAACATCTTAGGAAAGCGCAGCTCAGTAGCTGTAAATTGAATACAGGCTCCAAATAATAACACAACAATAGTTTCGATTTGATTATTAGCAATTTAGCCCTCGAGAGAAAGGTTATGTGATCCACAGAAAATAAGGGAGGGAATTAAAACCAATGCAAGGATGTGGGGGGGGGGGGGTTGCTTGAATTAAAGAAAATCACTCAAGAGGGGTAGGGTAGGGGCTTTAATTTTTTTTTTCATATTTGTACTTTGGGAAACTGAGATGAGACCCGTGTAAATGCATTGAGGCTTGCTCCTAACAACCCAATACAAATTTCTAACATTAACAAATGATAGCAGAGCCCGCACGCTAGTGCTCCAGCGGAGCACCATTGCTAAGCAAATTTGGCGATGTGGTAGTCGCACATTATTATTATTATTTTCAGTTCAGGAGGGAAGCAACAATTAAACTCAATACTTTAGTAGTGGGTATTACCTAATTTTCGCTACTTCAAGCCCATCTTTCAGCTTGCCCCACCCCCCTCCCTTCTCCTGATAATTATTGCGCAGTCTCTAAAAAATTAAAAGATGTGGGAGTCGATTGTGGCAAAAACCAAAAACAAAAACAAAAAAACAAGTCTAATCCTAGATAATCCGGCCTTTCCTTCTTTTTAACGAAAGCAAAATTTTAACTTTTTTGCAGGTGACAGCATGAAGTTCTTCATTTTGTTAGGTATTCTGTGTGTCTGGAGTCTCGGCTTTGGAGAGGTAATGTTTAAAATAGCTATGGTAATTTCGAAACGAGTATGAGAGCCTCTATCCTTTCTCCGTTCTCCGTTTATGATGTCACCTAGCTACAAATATATGCTCTAGCAGTTTGAATTTATTTGTGATTTGACCCATTTGTCGTGAGGTCTCGCTAATTTTAATCTTAAAAGCTACTTTCAGTTATATCCTTATCAAACAACTAGATAGAAATAGGTCGTTAATGGAGTCATCTTTATTCCTAAAGTTTAAAATAATTGTTTTCCTTTCCTTTTCACACTCAGGTAGAAGGTCAGCTAATTTTTCCAGAACGTAAGAAAAATTACACTTTATTTCATTTTGCTTAATGTTGAGTTGTGTTGGCCCTTACTGAGCTTCATTTGCACGGAGTTTCAATGTTTTTGCAAAGGTCTGATTGTCCAGGCGTCCAGAAGCATTAAACTGATGATTATGTAGCTTCCAACATTTACGATAGATCCTCGGTTTGTTTTCAGATCCCTTTTTTTTCTTTTTGTCAAATTAAGAGACTTCTTCTTGCCACTTTTAGGGTGGCATTGTGGCCCAATGTAATGTGTTTGGATTCTTATGTCTGGTAAATGGTAACATCAGATCATGTCGTAACATAAAAATGTACATTTGTTTTCGATGAACTGTCTAACTAGTGAAGATCGAGAAACACTAGATGTCATTAAAATGAATGCGGCGTATCATTCGCAGAGCTAGAGCGGGGTGCGTATCGACTTACATACTTTAATTGGCAATTCAACAGCAGAAATGTTTGTTATAAATGTTAATGTTAATGACGGCATTTCTTCTTTTTTCTCAAGCATGTCCACCGATGACTTTTCCATGTGCTCAGTGTGCCATGGATCTTTGCCCAGCGAATATTAATCCGTGTCCTCGAGACCGCTCTTATTGCAGACAATGTCCTTGTAACTGCGAATATAGATGCGGCTATGAAGGCCCCTGAAGGAAAGTGGAAAAAACTGCAATGACGAGATTAACCATAAACATGTTAAAAGCACCGTGTAGAATGAATATGCAGCTAATACTCAACGCATTGTTGAGAAACAGTGATTTTGATACCTAGGTATAACACCGTTTCTTATGGTAAACATAGCATAAAGTACCTTGGTCCGATGCTCTGGTCCAAATTGGATAAAGAAATTAGAAATTCTAATTCGTTAAATAGTTTTAAGAACACTATTAGAAAAAAGAATCTCGAAGCGTTACTGGAGGAAGGATGTCACAACTGTCCTCTATGTAGTAATTAGTGACTTTTGATTTCCTGAACATTTGGGGGTTTTATCACTATAGGTTGATGTGATATTATATTTTATATTTTATATTGTATATATTGTAATATTTTATATATTTTTACTACTTTAGATAGGTATAGATAGGTGTCCCCAATTAGCTTACTTTAGTGTAAGCTAGATATTTTAAGACACGTTAATAAAGTTTATTATTATTAAAGTTTATTATTAGGCACTGACCAATAAAAGAGGTGCTCATAAAATAAGCGATAAGACATTGGTTCCGAATGTTTTCTTCCGTCTTCCGAACCTGAGTTTGCTTCTGATCTTTGAAGAGGGGGGTGAATCAAGGTTTGGAGATCGGCGCATTTGACCTTTTTTTGCGCGCGGATTGCAGATTTTAGCAATAAATTAAGCGGATTCGTGGATGTGAAAAATACCGTGAATCGCGGATCAGCTGAAAATCTTGGCCTGGATTCCGGACTCTGAATTACAAGAAGTTCGGATTGTGGATTGGATTATTAATTTTTGGTTTGCCTTGGTCGAATTTTTTTGTAACCACATCCGCTGGACCATTACGCTAGATCTACAAATTGATCAGGGACCCCATTAACTGAATGCAGCTTACATTTTGCCCCCTCCAATTAATGCTATGATTAACTGCATTTTTTGCAATGAAACGCTATAGTGAGCTGGAAAACAAATGCAGTTTGCGATGGAGATAGGCAAGCCATTTACTCACCTTTTTCGGCAAGTGGAAAGGTCAGAAAGCCCATGACTAGATTGACTGTAGTGTCCATTTTATCGAGAACAAAATGTAACTGTACTGTGATAAAGAAGTTGAAGATTATGGACTCAAGAGGTCTAAAAAATACTTGCCGGTAAGCAAGGTACTTCTTAAAGAAATTTGAGTACTGCTTACTTTAAAATGTGCAGTAAGCTAGAAGATTGGCCAAAGTGATGTAACTAAAGAGATTACAAAATCTATAAACGCCATACCAGATACTTGCATTACAAATTATCGGAAATCATTACAATGTCGATTTGCCGAGTTTTATTATATGTTCGCAGATTATTTGATAATTCAAAGCTGAATTGTGCGGAGAAACACATCAATGTCCAACATTTTTATTCTAGAATTTACGAAGCTGTCGCGAAAACTTCTGAATACCTAAGCCCCGAAGTAGTTGTGATGGTAGAACAACTTGTAAATGTCAGTATTTATTAATTGTTTTGTAATGCTATAACGCTACTATCTCGTACTGAATAGGAAAGACAGAAAACTTTGGGTAAAATCTAAATACTGTAGAGGAAAAAGAAAGCAAATATATATACCCATTTGCAGTATATTTAACCCATGGAAAGGTTTCACGAAAATAACGTCGGATCGGCTTAGGAAATAGCACGGATCGGCGGATTTGCATACCCTTATTCACCCCCCTCTTCGAAGCAAACAAAGCTATTGATATTGACGAATGATACGAAGTTTTATTAGTTACAAACTGAAAGACCACGAAGCAATATGCAGTTCTTCAAGACCGCCGACTATACAAACCAGTTACCTGAGGAAAAACGCGGATGTTTAACCTGTTTTCCTACAATGCAGGCGCTTTTTTTTGGGCGAGCGAACGCTATAGCCGCCATCTTGGATTTTAAAAGAGGAGGAAGATTGGAGAGTAGAAAGCAACCAAGGGGCAGGGGATTAGTCTGAAAGAAAAAGGAGGGGTGAGGGAAGGAAAGAAGAATATACGTCTTTTTCCTCTTTCTCCCGCCCCCTCCCCGCCCCCTCCCCGCCCCTCTCCCCAGCTCCCTAAGATTTTGCAAATCCGGCATGGCAGCTACGATTAACCGACATGGCACCCGACATTGTAGGCTAATGTTTACCCGTTTTCTCCTAAAGGCAGAAGGCAGTTTGTGGGTGTTTTTAGGTCAGCACTCATCTCCATATTCCAAAATGACGTGACGTCATTCCCGATCTTCGGGTTCGTTCGTCAATCGACTTCGGGCTTTTGATGTATGGAGCATTATTCCATATTTCAAAACGACTGGATCACGAATGAGTCAATCAGCCATTTAGCTCACGTAGGAAATGTATCATGTATGAGAAGTAGAAAAGATAATCGCTTACCTTCACCTTTCCAATGCAACAATAGATGTTGGTTGCAAGTGATCTCTGATTTGCCAGACTCGGCACATGTATATGCTATGACTACTAGCGTCCGCCATGTTCATTTTCCGAAGTGCTTACCCGAAGTGTGCCTCGGAGTTCGTGTGTGACGTCACGTCACTTTGGAATGTGTAGATGAGTGCTGATCGTGTTTTTAAGGCGAGGTTCGCGATGCCGGCGCCATTTTGGACGCGCGCAAAAATCAGACTAAGGCGAGTGACAAAGTGAGTGGGAGGGGGGAGAAAAACTGCGTGCCCGAAAAACCCGTCTCTTACGTGTCGCCGCCCTAACGCCATATCGTTTTCGGTGTCACTTGCCACGCATTTTACATCAGGCAATAAAATCATTGGCCTGTGACAGGCCATAAATCATGTTCTGTAAACTTGCAATTCAAAACAAACTACCTAGTAGCGCGCTTGTCAGATTTTCCACTTTGGCGAAATAGTGAATATTCCCAGTGTATTCTACATTCCACTTGTATCCTTTTGATTGCTCGGTGTTCACGGTCTATTATACACCGCCTGTATTTAACTGCAAAGCTGAAAAAAACACTCCGAGCTCGACTTGTGGCAGGTCTACTTACAACACTATCGACCATAGTCTTCAATTTGTTTGCAGTCGTGACGTGTTTTAACAAATTTCTTTGGCTTTATTGTCAGTAAAACATAACAATCAACTGGCCGAATTTTACAATTCACGTGCAACACATTTACCGGTTAGTTTCGATCGCCATAAACAAGTTGATTGAGATTGTGTTTGAACTTTTCGTTAACTCCCCGCGACATTAGCAGCGACACATCGCTTTCAGTTCTAAATAGAGAATGTGTGTTTGAGGTTTCTTTAAGCAAACGACATATTTCATCTTAAGTTCGCTTCAATAAAGGAAACCGAATGAGTTTGTTATAAAACAAGCGGTATATTTAACCTTTAGTTAACTTAAATCGATGGACTTCACAAATTGACTTCACATCACAAATTTGCATAACTTTAAAACAACGTGCTTGTGTAATTAGAAAAAGCCTATTCACACATATTCGTCCAACGCTTGTTCAGCGGAACTGTAAATAAACTCGGCTGGCTCCTTCAGGTACTCTGAGAACGTTCTCAGCAGTGAGTTCTACCGCGGTACAGAGACCCTCCAGTTGCACCACCTGCTGGTACGAAAACTAAAACAAAAATGCTTTTCAACAGGCAAATTAACAACACACACAATGAACGGCCGCACTCCCTCTTTGCGATTCCGAATACCGTAAAACGTCATGCTTTTCCCAAAGCCAGTAGGCAGAACAGCCAGGACATCTTCACCTTTTTGTAGATTGCTCACAGCTTGTCTTTGCTCAGGCTTCAAAAAAAAGTTTCTATCTTTCGATTTTTAAAAATCTAACGTTCGTTCCATGCTTCGACATTATTTTGTCTCACTGATCTGCTTCTTCTCTGCGTGACTCCAAACTGAGGATGATTGACAGTAAATCGACCAATCGACCAATCAAAATGGCTCGTCCGCTGGCGGACGAAGTCAAAATCTGCGACTCGCAGAAGACGTGTTTTTGGGCAGGGGGTTTTTCGCTTGCTCTCCCCCGCCCCAACCCCCTCGTTTTGTCACTCGCCCCAGACCAATTTTCGCACTCGTCCAAGATGGCGTCGGCGATCGCAAACACCAACAAATCGCCTGAAAGTAGGCTCTTTAAAGACAACCAGAACAAAAATGTTGTGTTTATTTTCTAATTCTTTCCACTTGTGGGCAATTAAGGTTTATTCTTTACATTTAGCACCTTTGAATTTTGTCTAGTCAAATAAATATATGTGACAGTAATACGAAAGTTAAAATATTTTTCCTTATTGAATCCATTTTCAGGGTTTCAATTGAACAATTTACATTCTTGCACCAAAAAGTTCTTTATGGCTGTTATATTTCTGTTCAAATCAACCTCTTGTAAGTTGTTATATTCCGCTTTGAAACCTGAAATAGCCTTAACGCAATACATTACTCCTAACAGAAGTGTAAATGAATGAATAAACCTATTTAGTTTAATACAAAATAGGTTTCTTTTACTTTAACCTAAATACGAGTTTTAAAACCGTAAGCGTCTAATCAGCTTAAGGAAACAAAACTGACCTTTACCAATTCTTATTTCACGGTTTTTGTTAATATTTGCTTAAGAGTTAAATTATCTGGTTTAACATGAATCCAAGTTAAAAATTTCCAGGGTGGACAAAAAATTTGAGCAAGAACAGCAAATCATTAATTTGTACTCGATTGTAACAAACACTAGGCAAACTGAGTTAAAATTGAAGTCATTAATTTAAAGATTCTTCGAAGTTTGCTCTCAGTGTTGAGAACTGGGCATTTTTAATCGGATTTTCTAGTATCACTTGAGCTCTTTAGCTATGTCACAAGATTACCGATACTATTTTTTTATTTATTTTTGGATTATTGGCCATTGCGGAAAGCACTGTTAGGTGAAAAGCTTTGAAATAAGCGTTGCGTTTTCTACAAAATGCCTTAGAAATTTAAAATCTTGCTTGTCAGTTTCAGTCTTTCCAAAAGCAACTTTTATGCTCAAATTGTTATTCTTTTATTCTTTTACAGTTAAACCCGAACTGGATTTAAGGCTTCTTTTTTTAACATTCGGTGATTGGACACTCTCATTATTTCTGACGCTTTCTTCTTTTTACAGAAGGTATAATTAAGTCAATTACTCATCACAGAAAGTAACGTTGGTCGCTTATGTATTCTTCCTAGCGCAATGTGGCCATTTAGCACTCCAGCTCTTACCAATAGCCATTATTTTTATCTAATAAATAGCAAATTTAGTATGTATGTTAAGAGGTCCTTATTTATACGTTGAATTTTGCAAGTAGTTTAACAGATAAAAAGACCATGAAGTCAGTAATTCACTTGCACTCTTTTGTTTTTGTTTTTGTTTTTTTTTTCTTATGCTAGCATCTGATTTATTCTCAGTAAACCTTTGTCTTTTAGAGTTATCAGCACTGATTAACTCAAGTAAACATCCATATCTTTGTTCAGCTTTGTTGATTAATGATTATCCGTATACGAATTGACACGCACGGTCCTTCTCTATCCTTAGTAACATTCAGAGCACGGTTTCCTACGAACATAAATTTTAAACGTCTCGAAAGGTAAGTGAAAATTCTGGTTTACTTTTTGTATTATACACTTCCTCTCTGCCTCTTTAGTTGGGTTGAGCGCAAATGTTCCGGCTTCACTTGCATCGTCACGATACACATTCAAATGTTCTGAAGTTTCACTTTGAAAAACTTGAAAACCGTACATATTCAACATATTCGCCATTGCAGCGTCACGATACACATTCAAATGGTCTGAAGTTTCACTTTGAAAAACTTGAAAACCGAACATATTCAATTCAGGAAATTTTACATATTTTACAATTCCGCGATTTGGGAGGGGCTAACTCTCGCGATGCAGTAACTATTATTTTGCAGATTTAGAGAATTTGCCTCGGGAAAACATTCGCAGCCTCAAGGTTAGAATTACCGTAAACACAGCACAAATTAAAGAAGTAGTGTCCCATGTTTTCATTTTAATGATCACATTTGCGGTGTTCATCCATCCAGGTGTAATTCTTAAACATCCTTCGTTATGCTTTTTTCGTATATACGCTAACCATCTATCAATGAAGTTTCTTATTTTTATTTTACTATCCAGCCGCTTTACAGCGCCAAAAGAACCTCTACCCTGAACATATATACAAAAAAGAAACATTTCTAAAAGATTTCGCTACCTACATTGTCTGCTATGTCTACTACGATTGAAATTGCAAATATTGCAATCGCTATTACCATTAGACATTTTTTAGTAATCTTAGCACTGCCTGGATCGAAATTTAGAATATGTTGAAATATGATTAGAATCGGCGCAGAATAGGTTGCAGTTGAAACCAATAATCAGAATGCCAAAATAATAATGATCAATGGAAATAAATAAGAAATAAGCAATTAAAGTTACTTATTTCTTTTCGAAAAATAATATTTTATAAAATTTCAAAGACAGCCATTTTAAAATATGACTAGTTTAAGGTCTGTTTGGCTCAAACAATCTGAGTTTCGTGTAAGGTCAGTACGTGCTTCATTTAAACCTATTCAGAGCGGGGGGCGGGACTATACCCGCACGGACTATGGACAATTGGACGATCATTAACTTTTTTTTATTAACCAAGCTAATGCCATCAAACATGGTGACTTTTCCTAACATTTATCTGGGAACCATTTGGTATAAAAATACCTTGTCAATTAAGTTAGACCTTACCATGGCAACCACTTTTTGACAAGTGGTTTTTTCAGAATTTTGAATTTACCTCTTTTTAACAAAAAATAATTACTTTTAGAAGTGACGTTTACATTTCTGTATCATTTCCGTGTCAATGTACCGATTTTGATCACTTCTTGACCAATTTTGACGGTTTTTGAAGGTTTTGGAAAAATCAGGAAATCCAAGATGGCGGATCCAAGATGGCTGCTGTTTGAGAACAAAACGTTATTGTGACGTCATCTGACGTCATCAGCTTATGTTGCAGACCTCAGTGGAAATATTTTGGACGTACTATCTGTCCTTTCAGTTTCGTTGTCATAGCTTTAATATTCTCGGAGTCAAGAGGTTGGGGCGGAGTTCCCTCCCCCGGTCCCACAAGACCAAAAAAAGCCCGGTCTGAATAGGGTTAAACTACGCAGGAACTTTTTTGGCATTGAATAAGCACAGGAGCCATAATTGGGGACGGAGACCGTAAGCGCGGGGTCCACGCAGCCCCATCGTAAAAGGCAAATGTGCTATTTTTAGAAAAAATTGCGCCACCCTAACGTCATAAACGCGCGTGGCTACACGCAAATTTGCGTACCACGAGGGCGTGCTGGATATGACCAGGGTGGTTATAATTATTTGATATCCAGTATGCCCGAGTACATAATTGTTTTTATTATTAAAAACGCAATCACTAATTGCTATAAAATCAAGAGAGAGAAAAAAAGAGAGAGAAACTCCGAGATAAGAATCGATCGCGATCACATGACTGACCGAAAAAGGCGCCAAAACCTTGCGAAGTGTTGCAGCGTTTCTTTGCGGAGCTGAATGAATCAATGAAACTCCTCCGAAGTGAACGTACAAGCACAAGGTTTGGGAAAAATCTCCCAATTATGGGCTCTGAAATGTGGTACGTGTTTGATTTTTCCTGAAAATTGTTGTAATCGTCGTTCAAAGCGGATTGAAGCTGTACGATTTCACCGTTATGGCTGCGGGAGTTCAAATGAACGAGTTTGAAATCGCTCCGTTCGCACAACGCTGACAACGGAGCCATCATCTGTTTGTTTGATCGAACTGAAGACAATTAATAATTAAACTTGAACGATAATTACTATGCAGCTCACAGAAACAAGACTACGGAGGTGAGGAACACTAGAATTCATCATCTTACTTTTTAAACGCAAACCACAAAACGTAGTTTTTCTTAGCTTAGAGCCCGCCGACGGAATGGTAAAAATAACACTTAAACAACTGTGAAAGCGACTCAACGTATTTTACATGGCATCCGACTTGTGTCTAAATGTCTGGAGCTGCTCAAAGGAACACAGATAGAGCCACAACGAGTACAGGTAAACCAGTGTCAATTTTGTGTGGTATAGCCAAAAAATGTCGCCTTTTCTGGTACTGGATTTGTTCAATGCGTGTTGTTCAGGCTGTTGCATGATTTTTGTACTGACTCGCCATACAAAGTGTAACAATTTTTATTAAATGCTTCTTTCCCATTTTACTGTGCTTTATTTTGTCTTGTCTCGAATATTTCGGAGTCAAAGCCTTCCGTATAAACCTACTGTTTGTGAAATTTTAAGAACAAGTGATTGACTTGACGATGAAAGAAATTGTAAACAAAGCGCTTAATGCTACAGTTTCTTTTCGTCCTAAGAAATCAAGCACTCTGAAACAACTTAGATTCGTGTCTCAGTGACGTTCAGTTGTAATTTTTTCTTAATTTTGCTTCGATACAAAGTGATTTTTCTCGCCGGGTTGCTGGCAGAGAAAACTGAAAAATTAAGCTCACTTTGTCGTTGAAACCCTTGCCACGTCCACTGCGCTATGTATCCCTTCTAGGTTTGTAATTTGCCCAGAAAGTAATAGTAATTACTGGGCAGCATGGAGTTTCACTTCATCTTTCTCCTCATCGACAGAGGTAGTTTTTTTCTCTTGGTGGTTTTCCAGTTCTCTATTTTGTCGACGATTGATAACGCACCACGAGAGCATTTCATTGAAAACAAGGCGCGCTTTTCACTATTTTTTGTCTTCATTATAAACATTTCGGCCATTTCGGTAAAGGCGGGCATTATTTCAGAAAACATACGCTGAGAAATCTCAACAAACATTTTCTTTACTGACTCGGTATTTGGATATATGTTACTGTTTCTTTTGAGGTGGAAAAAGTGACAACGATTCTTCAGTACGTGCTTGGAAAATCATTTTACACTCTTTGCGGCTGCCCTTCAATCTCTGTACGTCCTCAGAGGAAATATATATTCGAGATGTATTTTCCCTTTTTCTGCCTGATTCGCCTTCAACTGATTATTTCGTAGTTCGACGCCTTTTTTTGCCCGTAAAACGTTTCTTCCGTCTAACGGGGAAATCCTCGTCCGACATGTCCGACACATCTTCGCCACAGGATTTTTCTAAAATGTTTTCACTGCCATCATCGGAATCACTTGTATAACCCTCATATCCAGAGTCACTATCCAGAAAGTTCTCCCCAAGGGCTTGCCTCAAATTAGGAAGTGACACTGATGACAGAAATTGAATTTATTCATCTCCAACGAAGGTAATTTCCGACGCCATTTTGTTTGTTTTTCTCTGCTCGGAGTCCTCGCAACACACACGCGCGTGTGTTACGCGCGATGGCGCAATTTTTTCTAAAAATAGCACATTTGTCTTTTTCGATGGGGCCAACGCCATTACTGAAAATGGCAATTAGTTACGGTCTCCATCCCCGATTATGGCTCCTGATAAGCATTGCCACTTGAGATCTATTACCACGATAGCTTACTGACCAAGGTGGTATTTGATTTTTATCTAGAAAGTCGATACTGTGAGCCGTTGAATTATTTGTGTCACGAACGCTTTAGTAAAAAGTTCTGACAATTCACTGAGGTTGCCAAAAGCTATTCGTATCGTTAAGGTAGGTAAGTACTTTACCCAGTGGTCAGAGCAAATCAAGGAATCAAAGAATCAATGATCGAAGCGTCAGCTTTCAATCTCTTTACTGTGGCCAATTTAAATTTATTAACTCAGTTGATAAATCCAATTTTTTTTTCACGTCCCCACCAATGCAGCACAACAGTTTCTTCAGAAACGATCCGCCTTGTTTCTTTACCCAGTAAAACAGATTGTTGTGAATCTTTCCTTTATTTTTCTCCGCTCTTTTAAGTCCCATCTTACTATGCTTTTACATTTACCTGTTGCCACTCGCCGGGTAGCTAGTGTATATTTTGTTGGAGGAAAAGCTTGGTTAAAACTCCGTTTGTTTGTTCAAAGTCCACCATGGTAGCTGGCTTTACCAGCCATCAAAGAAAATTCTTACCTAAACGAACATTGCTCGTTTTAAGTCCTGTATCTATCTTTCCTCAGATTTCTTTAGAATGTTATGTGGCAGACGAAAGGTCAAAAAGACAAAAAAAAAAGATTTGCTAGTGTCTTAAGCTTTTACTTAATACCTAGTCCTTATTTTACGACCAGTAAAAGTGGCAAACTTTGTTATGGCAACCCTAGTATTTTCGAGTAATTTTCATCCGAATTAATCTCAATATCTTAGGCGAATAACTCCTTCAGATATTTAATCGACCTACCCTTACCATCGTTAGGGCCTTATTTATTAGTCTCCTTTACAGATATAATAGTTTGAGTTAAAACTAAATTTCAGAACAGTTTTTTTTTACATTGACTTTAAACGTAATTAAATCCTTTCTACTAAGTTCTTTTACACTTATGCGTTCTGACAGTAGATTCACTTTTTATTTGCCCAAAAACGTAGTATAATATGTTTGGCGTCACTACGGTTCTTATCTCTTATACATCGGTACATAGTAATTTGTGAGTTTGTCCCTACTGTCCACATTAAAACAATCCCTTTATTGTGAAGGAGAGGCGAAGGATATTGGTTTTCAAACCAATTTGTATAGGTAGTGTGGACAGGCCTCAATAATCACTTTTAAAAATCATTGTTTTCCCTCAGGGTCCAGCGACAATGGGCCGATACAGTTTACTTCTATTGCTCATGATCACCGCAACAGAACTGCTGACGTGTCTTGGTCATCCTGTGCAGTTCCAAGACCAGGTGACTACGGGCGGAGATACAGTCAGATACGCCATTGTGTTTGATGCAGGCTCCACTAAAACTAAGATGGAAATCTACAAGACCAATTTGAACGCTCCCCCATTAGACGTGTCAGATATCCATCAGTTGGACCCCTCCCCCAGCAAAGTCAAGCCTGGAATCGCTGACCTGGCTGGAAAACCGACAGCAGTTGAAGATTATCTGAAGCCTCTGCTGACCTCAGCAATGAAGACTGTGCCTAGAGAGAAACACAAATCCACTCCTATCATCTTTCTAGCTACAGGAGGAATGCGACTTCTGAAAGACCAGGCTAATGCTATACTTAGGGAAGTTAAGGAACTCTTTAATGATAAAAACAAATGCCCATTTAAGTTTGACTCCGACGATGCTAAAGTCATATCGGGCGCGTTTGAAGGGATATACGCTTGGATTTCTTTCAACTTTTTAAAGGGTAATCTTATCCCTGGGAACCGTCACTCAACGTCCGGCATATTAGACTTAGGTGGGGCTTCCCATCAAAACACATTCGATTACCCTAACAATCGGACCAACACAAATATCTTCTCTTTGACAGTGGGTGGCAAAACATATCATATTTTTGCTAGGGGCTACCTCGGCTACGGTTTGAACCAGGCTCGCCAGCGATATCTTGAAATTATCACCTGGCAGTCAATTACAAAAGGTGTGATTAAAAGTCCTTGTCATCACAAAGGTTTTCAAGAGCAAATGACCGTCAGGGGTAAAGTGCTCATGATGATAGGGACGGCATCAGTCGACATTTGCCGATCGATCATTGAAAAAACGTTTTTCTGCAAAACTCCTGATTGCCCATTTTATGACCAGCCTTGCTTACAGGGGGATTTCGCTGGTTTTTCGGGGATATTTTATGCAGCCTATGGCACAGGGATGCTCTGTTACAATTGCATGAAGCCCCTATCGGCAGCCATGTTTGATACGAGCTCCCGAAACTTTTGTTCCAAACCATACCAAGCTGTTAACAGTGACCCTTACGCTAAACAAAACTGCTTTCAAAGTAACTTCGTCTACCAGCTTCTGACAAAGGGTTACGGTCTACCTGCCAACAAAATGATACAAGTGGATAACAAGTTAAGAGGGTTTGATTTAGGGTGGACTCTGGGAGCCATGTTGTATTAGGGGCCAACCATTTAACTTCTGAGGGGGGGGTTGGGTGATTTTGAAAAAAAATATCCGGCAAGTGCATGTGCGTAAGAAAAAATTTCCTGCACAAGACTATTGTCCAAAAAAAATTCACGCACGTACAGTGGGCTGGAAAAAAAATTCTGGCAAGATGTTTCCTGGGTTGACACATCGAACTTTATCAGCAGACTGTTAAAAGATTTTATCATCTGGACTTGGGTAAGAGGGATTCTTTGCACAATGATGTTTTCCCCTCAGATGGTCTTTTCTTTACATTTATAGCACCTGTGGTTACCAGTCTTGATACCTGTTTTCTGAACTTCAAGATCACCGCTGGTGTTGTGATTTGAAGAACAATGTATTCAGTGCACTCTAAATCAAGAATGCCATAATAGCTGTTGGAACATGAAGTAAACTTTATTAACTATCTATTTGACACAAAACTGGAATGAGCTCTCCTGTAACATTTGCCTGAACGCTTGTCAAGTAAACGTGTAGGGATAGGAGGTGTGTCTTTTAATATAGAAAGTGTCGTATGCCTTGCATACTGTATGTATTCCCTCTCTTGTGGAATATTAGTATACAATGCTCGTTACGTCCATAGATACAAGGATTGTGTTCTCTGGAACTTTAGTCCTGTCAATGAAATTAATGGAGTCAGTTGACTGTATCAGTCTTTGAGATACGACTTCTGTTGTTGTGCTAACGGCTGGAGTCTGTTAGACCTGAAACTCCCAAGGTCTCCCAAGTCGGTTTGTGGATTTTTGTAAGGGTATAAAATACTAGAATTCGAGGCGGGTTTGGTGTTTGACAAAGCCATTTTTCAGTCATTTCGTTAATGTGGTGTTCATTGTGAAGTACTGTAATCAATTGTTGTACTTTACGGGATGTATCTTCAGCCATAGGTACTGCAAGAGGCCTCAGTAGTTTTCCATGTTCGTGCATGTTGTCTAATTGAATTTGCCCCTCGTTTTTGTCCCAAGAAGGTCTGGGATGAAGCCCAAATAAAGTTTGCAAGTGAGGACAATGATGAGAAATCGTCCAGTTTTGGCATGGATGTGATCTGGGGATATCAGTCATCATTGAAGCTAGGGAATGGTACCCATAAATTTGGTAAGATAAATGACGTGTCCAAAACAGTTCTTATTCTACCACATTCAAATGCCGGTGAAGAGGGAGTTGTGCCTCTTATAAGGAAAAACAAAACAGCTATCGGCAGCATCTCTCCAGATGGACGGTACTTTGGTCTTTTTGCTTACTATCAAAATGGCCTACAAAGAGTCATCTTTTGAACCACCTGCAGATTTTTTGGCTACTGCAAAGAAAGCTACTTGGAACTACAACAAAGAGCATCATCAACGCTGTTTTTAAGCGTTATGGCATGTTAATTTGACTTCTGGATAAGTCAGAATGTCAAGAAAGATCGAGTTCATATTAGTCCAATTTAAAGAAAAATCTGGGATCTAAATAGTTACTTTCGAAGGGTCACATTTCTTCTCAGAATAAAGGAAAACACGTCTTGGCTACTTTAATTTTTCAAAATTTTCTGGGGGAGCATGCCCCCAGACCCCCCTAGAAAGATGACGCCGTCAAAAATCTCACTCTTTGGCAACAAAGCAACTTAAGAGCTCTGTGCAGATTATTTTCAATTTGGGACCTTGTAATGTGTACTTCACCTGCGAGTTGGATTTAACCCTTTCTAGATAGCTCTCTAAAGCAACTTATTGCTGCCAGTTTGATTTAACAAGGAAAGGATGTGGCTCATTATCTTTCCGTAAAATATGTACTGAAGACGCATTTGCGCCATGCACTGTACTGTTCTGTAGCTCTATGCACGCACTATGTACTGTACTGTAGGCGCATTCACCTTGCAAAATGATCAAAGTCCAGGAACAGGTCTGACTCCTTTTATCAGTGGGAAGGGGTCACCAAAATGTTTTACATTTGGTGTTAAAGGTATTGTACCGTATTATAAAAGTCACTCAAAAACTCTTAGATAAAAATTAATATATTTGTTCAAAGTTTCTTTCACAGATCCTTAACTTTTTATAATTTGATTTATAATGAAGGCCTACTTTAAACCCCATCCACGCACCAAAAAAAAATTCATGCAGAACGTTGGAGGGAGAAAAAAATATCTTGCAAGCACATACCCCGAGAAAAAAAATTCACGGGGAATTAAGGGGTTGAAAAAAAAATTCATGCCTATACCAAATCACCCAACCCCCCCCCTCAGAAGTTAAATGGTTGGCCCCTTACTCAGAGCTGTTGTGAAACAAGCACATTGGTTTTCGGTCCTTTCCAGCAATTAGATTAGTTTTTAAGGGGTAGAATAAGGGGTAGATAAGAAGTGTATGTGAACCTAAATTAAGAGGTGGGAAATAAATAAATAAACCGGATCAAGAATAATGAGGTTCTAGGCCAAATTGTGTTCTAAGCACTGCAATGCTTGATGCCTTGGTACAGCGTTCCTTTACCGCTCGATTTAATTTATTCAGTGTTTGTTCACCCTCTCTACCCTTAAACCGAGCAAAATAAACCCGGCTATTCTGGTTTTCCTTATCTCGAATTCTGTCCATTTTACCCTCTGCCATTTGCTAAAAAAAAAACCTCAAGTAGGCTGTCTGGTGGTTCATGAACTAGTCAGTACACTATTGATATTGAGAATCAGACTCATAAGGTCGGATTCAAATGAGCACTGGACCTCAAATAACGCCAGTACCTTGACTGACCACTGCAGGCGGATGGAACGAAAGAAAGCTTTGGATAAGAAAAAGAGGAAAGCAGAGGAGGAAAACCGGTATGAGTAGGATTACTTGCTTATTTCCAGCTGGAAGGTCACGTTCACACTTGCACTTTTTTTTTATTTCGTGCTAGCTGAATTGTTGAGCTGAACTGCTTTCCAACCACCTTGACGTTGATTGACGTGAATGACGTGAGTCTCACAAGACGGGCCTCTAGGCTAAGATAGCTCTACAATCCCTGAGAGAGCAGATGAAACGTTCGCAGTTTAAATGTCTTCATTCTTAGTTGTCTTCCACTTTTAAGCTCGATAAAAGAAAAAAATGTGTTGAGCGCAGGTTAAGTATAGTGAACAAACGCCTGTCATGTATAAGAATATAATTATGACCTTGTAGTTGAATTGAAAGCCGTCGGTACATATCGTCTTACTATGATCAACGTGAAGCAATCTTACTTGCATTTAACCTGGTGTCCAAGGTTTTATTACTTGTACATATTATTTATACTTGGACAGCAAATAAGCTAGAATAATCTACATTTGTCTTCATTTGAAGTTATTTTCCGATGTAAACAACGTCCAAGCTACCCAGATGTCTTCTAGACGTTTTTTGTTCTTTGGGAAGTTGGATAGTAGGCAGAGTTGCCTATTTCTCATCCTTAATTGTTTTCTCGCCATGTTTTATTGGCGATTCATTAGATAAGTTTCCACCATTTTCGGTTGACCATTCCCCAATTTTTCTCCCTGCTTGTTGAAAAGTTTCCTAGCAGGATTCTTCTTTTCTGTTCTTGGCGGCGATTTTCGTTGTTGCAGCATTAACGCCTTGTTTGGCTTGTTTGGATAATTCGTTTTATCGGTTTTATTGAGTCAGCTGCCTGTGGGTTCCTCTTCCTGGGAGTTGAATTTTGCTTCTTTGGCGTTCTCTTCTCCCCTTTGTTACCTTTACTTTTGCCGTCTATGCCGTTGTCTGTCACTTGAGTTCTGTTAAGGTGGCTCGATAGTGTAAAATTGACAATTTTGGGAGCAATTTTTCAAACAGTTTGCCTTTCATCCATGGCCTCTTATCAAAGTCACAACACTGATAACTCCTGAAGGAATAATTTCCGTCACATTGTTGGTACATTCCTTACATTCCAGACAAACCACACCCCTTCAAAGAGCCACAACCATTTCGGCAAGTCAAATAAAAGGCACTTTGGCAAACACAATATCTCCTCTCTGCTTCAAAGCGGCCAGTTGAAATTTGGCACACTGGTAACTAATGACCAGAGTTGTGCAATGAACTAGAACTATGAATTCAACATGAAATGTTTTCCACTGACACTCTCACAAAGAAAGTGCAAAAAATCCACATGAGATTGTTTGGACAAAACAGCAATAAATCAAGACAAACTGCTCGAAACGCTGCTGTTTTAGTTCATTGCACAGCTCTATTGAAATCTGGCAAAAGACCTTTGAGTTTGACTCAGTATTGAGGCTGAGGCAAGCAGGGATATATCAACAAAGCTAAAGCCTTCTGGTCCGTTTAAATCTTCTTTGCTTGAACTACTGTTTGATTCGCCTGAAGCTTCGTCCAGTTTTCTCACTGACGATGGAAAAGATTTCATTTCAATTCCTTCAGCGCTCAAGGGCCGCGTGATTTCTTCGGTGTCGGACTCTTCGGTTCTTCGGACGGTTCTCGCTCGACTGAAGCTTCGTTTTCCTCTTTCTTTGCTTTATTGTGTACCTGTTACATGAAACCTCCTTTTCTTGCTTCTACCGCTTCTGAATTTCTTCTTTGGAAACATTTTCTCAAGACGTTTCACAAGAAAAATTGTCAACAATGGGAATTCAAGCGATCCACGATTTACAGCTTTTACCACTTCATGTATTTACAATGTAATGTCCCCGGACTCTTAACCAGTCCCCTAATTTATTCGAAATCGCTCCTACTCAGCTTTCACTAGATTTGGATCAAAACTCGACCAGTTTTTGCTGGAATAACAACGCGTAAACAACTCTGGTGGCCATGAAAACCATCCAAATGACACTGATTAGCTTCTGAAAAAGCTCTGAAACAAATACATACAACAAGAAAATGGGAAAAAACATACTTTTCTTAAGACTACAATGACTTATGATGCTTTAAAGCAGCTCGCTTTAATGAACGGCGTGGGCTTACACTTGAACTCCTCGTCTCTAAAAAGTTCATTGCAAGGAAATTCTTCTACAAGTACCTGGTCTACGTACAGGTCATTTAGATTTCATAGGATTGCTCCCTCGCTGCCGTTGTATGAGACTTTTTTCAGGTACACTCTGAGATTTCTTAGGCGGTGTTTGTCTGCGAAAAAAGTGATAATTTTTATCAAATAGAATAATGCAAGTCCAGTGCACGGTCTAAGAGGAAAAGAGCCTGCCATCCCTTTTCGTGGAAAGAAATGCGGCGGGAGAATCAACTCTTAAGGACGGTACCTGCTTTTGTTACTGCGCATACGTTCTGAGCATCTCGTGATATTCGGGTCTCTTAACCCTATTCTGCCTGGGTTACTTTGAGTTTCTGAGCCTGGGGGGGGGGGGGGGGGCGGTTGCTCCCTATAGATCTCGAAAAGTATTACAGCTCTTGCGATTAAACTGGGCACGTTTTTAGCACGTAATTAGCTAAACAGATTGGGCTTATAACGTGTCAATTATGACGTGTCGTAGCGTCATAATAACGGCACAAACCCGCCATTTTGAATTTGAGGCCGCCATCTTGAATCCCAAGCGTGCAGTTATACAGCTGACAATGACGTCACCAAAAAATATGATTTTGTTCGAAGAAACATACTTAGTTAAAACAAGCACACAAAAAATGTAAAAAATTATCTTCTTCTTACAAACGAAGGGGAAAAAACTGAAAAAGACTGAAAAAAGACAGAAAATAGTCAAAATACACTTCTAAGTAGACGGTTGCTATGGAAACGTCAATCATCATAGACACGTCATTGACAAAGGAAAATTTTCTTTCAAAAATTTTAGGAAAAGTCACTAGATTTGGTGATTATTCGTCTAGCCGTTTAAAAGTTATAATTCGTTAAAGTCAGCGCGGGCACAATGTGTCCCCCCCCCCCCCCCACAGGCTAAATAGGGTTAAGGAATTCGCCCACTAATACAACAATATTTTTGTGCGGTTTATGACTCGGTGGAAAAAGCAGCAGCAGATTTTAGTAAGGGCCATGAGAAACCAAAAGAAAATCGGTGGTAACCACGCATTTTTTCAGAGATAATTGAGCTTAAATTTGGAAAGAAATTGCCATACTTTCTTTGTATTTTAACGCTTTTTTAGAATTATGGTTGCTACATTATCTCTAAAAAACGCGTGGTTACCCACATTTTTCTTTTTGGATTCCAATAACCCTTGCTAAGATCTACTTTTTCCTCATAGTCATAACCTTTGCAAAAATACATCTGTATTAGGAGGCACGTCCTTCAACTCAGACACACTTTTTTTTTTCTATTCAGACCCACATCCAGATATATTTAGCGGAAATGTTGATTTTGTGGAAGAAGGGAAACCCTTGAGTCAAGGCGAGAACAAATTAAACAGTCAACCAACTCAGACTCTACATGCTACAAAGTCTGAATACGGAACTGGGTTACACTGGTGGAAGGCGACTGCATTTACTTCTCCAACCCGGCTACTTGCACTAATCTGATTCCTATACCACTATCACTGACGAAGAGTTCACTGATCTAAAATGTTGGGATTATTTGCTTGTTTTGCTTTTCTTATCTTTTTTTTTTAATTTATGGATGGTGATGATGAATTTGGTTTTACCTCTGGTTCTCAAACTTATTAATAATTCATAAAAGAAAACGAAGGAAATCACTACCGTGACGGTGTTTTGGATACCTGATCTTAATTAGCATAAAATTTTCCAAACGCTTGCTTGAATTTCTCCAAGAACTATTAATCGTTTGAGAAGCCATATCAAAAACTTGAAAGAGTGTTTTATCAGGTACCCACACACCTCGAGGTCGATTTAAAAAAATCTTGGCTGCGCCTCGTTTTTTCTTTTTTTTATTATTTTTTAAACCCACTTCTCGGTGTGTAAATATCCTGATAAAAGGCTCTTTCGCGTGTTTGATGTATTTCACAACGTTTGTTATAGCGTGTGGAACGAAAATGAGAAATTCAGGATGAGGCACATGGGGCACGGGATTCCGCTGGCCTATAAGTTCACACAACACGACTAGGCACTCCCGATTTTTGTCGTATAAACGAAAAAGTGGAGGGGTAAAACATTAGACGCCGCTGACAGAAACTCGAACGCCTTACCAAAAATGCTATGAATAAGTCTTGTCGTGTAAACCAGGCTAAATGCGTTTGTTTTTGTGATACAAAGGCAACGTTTGCAGCCTGACAGACTCAAAGTAGGATAAGATAATCTGAGGATTTGTATCGTCAATACACTTGGCAAATATATCCGTGCCAAAGGCGAGACAAGAATTTTTGTAGGCGATGCACATGAGAGTAAGAGAGAGTGGCCCGATTTATACTAGAGACGGATCATCCGTCTGGGACGAACTTGGGCAAAGAACGGTAGTTCGTCCTATAATTCGTCTGTGTATAAATACGGGCTTTCAGACGGATCATCCGTCCAGACGAACTATCACGGTAGTTCGTCTGAAAGCCCGTATTTATACACAGACGAATTATAAGACGAACTACCGTTCTTTGCCCAAGTTCGTCCCAGACGGATGATCCGTCTCTAGTATAAATCGGGCCAGTGCTGATATAATTGCTTGGACCTGTTTGCAGGTTATGTATTACGTGATAAGGTTTCTTTACCTGCAGCTGTTTGCGTAGAGGATCCTTGAGGTGGACCGGTGGCATTCGTCTTTCTTGGCGTCAATAGCAGTATAGCAGTAAAGATGAATTAGTCGGCTTCGTCGAACTTTTCTTTGTTTCCTTTGCATTCTCTGCTTTGTTAGACGTTTGAGCGAGCTGAACTGCTAAAATCAACACAGTATTAGTGTTCAGGCCAAAGAACCTTCATTTCATAGGTAGCGGGAAAAAAATTCCACTTACTGGTAGTATTTTTCTTGTTAACTTTAGCACCATTCATTTCTGCGGCTAGTGCAAGTTGGAGTCGGTTCAGTGTTCGATTGTTCTTTTTCGTAAAACCGTTACCGATTCGTGTTTCGCGCGAGGCTTACGATATGCTGCGAGATTCGATTATAAAATTCACGAAACTAGTAGTCTGCTCCCGCAGGCGTTTGTATAGTGGAAAGTGGTGATGATCAGAGGTCCTGGAACACCCCACGGAGCAAACTTGTCTTGAAACTGGTTAAGAAGATGAATTTTATTTTCTGGGGCCACAAACAACTTTTAATTTCATTGTAGTATATCAGTACATATAACTATGTAACTATTTAACCAACTAGCAAAAAACGCTAAGTAAAGTAGAAAAGAACAAAGAAATGGGAATTAGCAGTGGCACATCCACAAGGTGGTTCTTCGTCTACTGTGAAAGCTGTGAAAGCTGTGTCCAGATCGAATTGGAATTTAGGAATGTTGGTTTTTGAGGAGAGGGAAAACCAGGAGTAGCCAGAGAAAACCTCTCCGAGCGAGGAGGAGAACCAACCAAAATCTCAACCCACCTCTGACGCCAAGTTCTTGGACTCGAACCGAGGCCACATTGTGAGGCGAGTGCTCTCGTTACTGCGCCATCCCTGTTCCCCTTGAAGTCAAGTTCATTGTTGTTGGGGTCATTTTTTATGAAATGGAAGTAGTGCTTACGGGATCCACATAATAACTTAACGCTAACTTGGATTTGATTATTAACAATTTGGCCATAGAGAGGAAGGGTATGTTATCCATCAGAAGATAAAAAAAATGTAAAAGACGTCCGAGTTGATTGTGGCAAAAACGACGACAATAACTTCTGTTTAACGAAAGCAACATTTAACTTTTTTTGCAGGTGACAACATGAAGTTCTTCCTTTTGTTGGGTATTCGATGTGTGTTTGAGTCTTGGAATTGGAGAGATAATGCAGCAGCTATAACCATTTTGAAAAGAGTACTAGAGCTACTGTATTTTTTCTCTTTGTCTAAGAATTTTGTATTTCCGGCCAGGAATAGTTTCTTGTTCCTGCCTTAGAACGTCACCTAAGCTACAATGATACACAAAGCTTACGTCAGTTCAGTCAAGCGCTGTTTTGCTTTATTTACCATTCTTAATAATTCGGTCAAGTAGTTTTGCAATAGGATTTGAGTACCAGATCCGGCCACCGTAAAGCCATTCATTTTTTAACACTTCTTTTTTGCTTTTGATGTTTTTGACATTTTTGCGAACCCTCTAGCCGCTCGTGGCAGAAGACTAATAGACAAAATAATATAAATTCTGGCATTACTAGTGTTGACATTTTAGCGATACTTAGTTACTCCGAATAAGTTAAGACGTTTCCCGGGCATTTTCTTCATGAGTCACATGTGAGTCCCGCCTACTTACGGTGTCTATAGAAATATCCGCCATTCAAAACAAAATTCTAGTACTGTAACCCAAAACAAAATTTCAGGACGCACTAACGTTTGAACGTGTCTTTGTCACGGCATTACTAGTACTTTATGTTTGAAAAACAATGGTTTTTTTTCTTTTTGGCAAGTTGGCATTTCAGCGAGACTTAAAAATTCCGCATAAATTAAGAAGTTTAACGCGCATTTTGTTTTAATTTCATTCCTGATCACTTTAATCAGATACCTGCTCAAAAAAGGGTATAATTCCAATGACATACCACTACTTATCATTAATCACCAAACTAAACCTAACCTTTGATTGTATTTCCTTTTTAGAATCAGGTGAAGGTCGATATAAGGAAAAACAATATGTGGAAGAACATAACTCACTTTACGTTGTGTTTTGTTGTGTTGTTGTGTTGTGTTGTGTTGTGTTGTGTTGTGTTGTTGTGTGGTGTAGTCCCTAGCTTAGATTGATCTTATGGAGTTTCAATGTTTATGTAATGGTCTGCCAAAAACTAAATCTCTCTTGGACTGGTTTCCCAGGCGTCGAGAAGTAAATTGCAATTACTTAGCTTCTCAGCTTGACGTTGCATCTTAGTTTTGTCTCAAATTAAGAGACTTCGCCTTGTCACTTGTAGGTTGGCAATATGGCTCATTGTAATGTAGTTGGATCTAGTAAATCGTTACATAAGATCATGTAGCAGAATAACATGTGAAGATCCAAACCCTGGGATGTTATTAAAAGGAAGTGGGCGTAACATTCAAGAAACTAAAATGGTGTGCATAGTTGTTCACTTTCATTAGCAATTCCATTGTTTCCCTGCTAGCAGAGGCCCCTTTTCCTTTGTATTCGCTGAGCTGACGGACGGGACGAAAAGGGACCTCTGCCATGGGTCGAAACTGCCTTTGATTCAACCGCCGTCCATGGTCGTGGACGGCGGTTTCCGAAGCGCATGCTCTCTGTATTGTTTGCTGACCGTGACTTGAGCCCACTGTATCTCGCGCATTCCTTAACAGTTATTCCGCTGTCATTTAGTGAGCCCGCATAGTAACATGCCGTCCTGGAAAGAGAACTAAACTCGTGAAGAGTTACAATGTTTACTTTCTCTCGTTTTTGTTAACATGGACGACGGAAAGATAAACAATCGAAAGAAAAAGCTCTAAGAAACACTCGACAAGTTAAGGAATGGAATTTAGAGCGAAGAAAACATCTGTCAAGGCGAAGGACCGGACAACCTTCCACCTCAACGATTTTTCGAGCTGCGGACTTTCTGTGAAATGCTCCAGCACTTCTACGAGTCTACGGTAGAGTAAATTACACATTTGATTGTAAATTTGTATCGAAATCGCTTTTTAATTGAGGGATTCTTCATATTCCTTACAGTTCTCGTAAAAGTTTTGAAAAACGTTCACAGTTCGCATCACCAAATGCTCTTCAAAATAACTTGCACATCGAGCGAAATCGCTTGCGCGTAGCTTCCCTCGAAGAAAGAGTTGAACGCGTTTGGTCTTCAGAAACAAGTAAAGGCGTGTTTTAATAAATGTATTATTTAGAAAAGCTTGCTGTCTCTTCTTCTGTGTACCTTCATTCATAAAATTTCGAAAAGTAGTAATCTGACCTAAGCAGACACAAATGCTCTGTTGTGGTTTGATTTCACGCAAGAGACAACATGAGAAATCTCTTGCGGAAATTTTCAAAATTTTGACTTGGAGTTGTATTTTTGGCTAATTCTTTATTGACAACTGGTGCATTTTATTTAAAAGTAAGAGATTTTAACTATTCTAGATCAAGTGAGTGTTGTTTTTTCGAACCTATAAATTGTCCTTTCGTACTGCACATGGGTTGTTTATTACCAACTGCTAATTTAGTGAAGCGATCATAAAACACGCAGCCTTCAATGGGTTAAATTCTCTTTGATTCCTGGAGTTGTGGTCATGTTAAAAAAGCTTCCTTGTCCAGATAACTTGAAATTAATACCATAGATTAGACAACAACTATCTCTTGACGAACTGTCTACTTTTTTTAGGGTTTTGGTGAACTCGCCATTCACAACAACAAAACTGTGCAGGTGTTTTTTGGCGCGCTAGTTGAGAAAGGTGGGAGTCGTCAGCTGATCACGTGCTAAAAGCATCACGTGACGTTTCGGTCGCTAAGTAACCGTGGCGCATGCTCAACACAGTTCATTTCGACCCATGGCAGAGGTCCCTTTTCGTCCCGTCCTTCAGCTCAGCGAATACAAAGGAAAAGGGGCCTCTGCTAGCAGGGAATTCCATTGTTGAAATGGTTGTTATAAATGATAATGTCGGGAAAATGTCTTTTAGCCCACAGCATGTCCAAAAGGTGGATTATTTTGTGTACAGTAGGCTATGGACTTTTGTGGTTTTAGCAAGTGTCCTCTGGACATTATTGTTATCCGTGTCCTCGTGGCTGCGAATACAGATGCTCTTTAGGCTGATAGGATAGGGTTCATGGAAAGAAGAAAAACAACCGTGTAAAGATTATGAGCATAGGAAAACCATGTTAAAAGCACTGTGTAGAATTAATAAGCCACTAATACAAAAAACATTGTAATATGTGTTCTCATCGAAAGAGGTGCTATTAAAATGATCGACAAAACATTGGTTCGACTGTTTTCTACAGTCTTATTAAACTTAAGCTCACTTTGGGTCTTTGAAGCAAACTAGGAGATTAATGTTGGCTTATGTTACTAGAAAGCGCTTTGTAGTTCTTTAAAGCACAACTTAAACGGCGACTACATAAACCAGCAAACTGAAGAGAAACACGGAGATTTGCCTGTTTTTTTTCTGAAAGGCGTCTTTCCACTTGTGAGTAATCCAAATTCATTGTTTATACTTTGCACATTTAAATTCCGTTTAGTAGAATAACTCCGATTTACTTTTTTCTCAGTGTGCGATGGATCTTGTTTCTTATCCTGTACCATTTAGCTTCATTTGAGACAATATGATTATTAATAACTGTTACCTAAAATAGCCAAAAAATCAAAAACAACAACCTCGCAACTCTGTGTCTTCGACAAGAACTGTTGCATGTCAACACGTTTCTCCAGTGAAGTCTTCTCAAAGTACCGATTTGCCAAAATCTTGACCAAGAGCGAAAAAAAATGTTCAAAATACTAAGCAGGCATAGTCTATGGAGTGTCAGTACTTTTAATTAAAAGCCTTACTTGTTTTGAAGATCTTTCGGTAAAACAAAAGCAAGTTTTTCTAATATTTACTCTGCTATGAGACACTGTCCTTAACGTTTATTGTTTTATAGCATATTTTAAGTTCTGTTTCGACGTCAGTCTCTACTCTACACTTTCGGTTTGCCAGCAGCTCATTCTTATAAGCTTTATAATAATTCTGACTTTGATCGTGAGAGAAAGTGCACGTAGGAGGACTGTTTGCAAACAATTCTCAAACCAATTCACCTTGTTTCGCCCTTAAAAAGAAGAAAAAAAAGAAAAAATTTTAGTCCCCGGCCTATGTCGGTCCGTATAAGGAAAATCTGTGCCCTCGGTTTTAAGTACAGCCCAGGGCCTGAGGATGTTGAATTAAAATTCGTTTTGTTCTAGCACGTTGGAGTTGCTTTTGCAGTCTACTTCTCTCTTAAGGGCCCAACTACCCTAAAGGGATCTCTTTTAGGAAACAGGCCGTATGCAGTCGCTTACCAGCGAATCATAAGTGGTTCAACAACTGTTGAGAACACACGCATCATTTCGATTTACCTACTTAAAATGTATTCTTGCGTTGAATTTTAATGTTTTTAGCTACGTGAACGTTAATAATAATAATAATAATAATAATAATAATAGTAATAATAATAATAATAATAATAATTATTATTATTATTATTATTATTATTATTATTATTATTATTAAAATTTATATAGCGCCTATCCAATTCTGTTCTAGGCGCTTCACAAAAAGGTTAAGAATAAATTAGAAAGCTAAATTAATGTTAAACGAAAATTAACCCTACTAGGAATGATAAGCTTACGAATATAGAGAAAGACCAATATAACAGGCGCCATTAAGGCTGTTCATGACAATGTCTTCTATCTCGATATTTACACAGCTTCATAACACCGAAAAACGTAATTATTGAGGAACTGTTCATACTAATGCATTGAGAGAATTCTTCAGAATTCTCTCGTCCTACAAAAAGCGTCCAAATGTTTACAAAATCCTTGTGGTGTCCTGAAACACCTTGTCGCATTGGCTTCTATTGTGACCCTTGCTACTGTTATGGCTGTCACTACACGTGTAAACTGCATTGCAGCCTGAAGTGAACACGAACAAAAAGCAGCACAATTGGGACGCAGGGAAAACTATAACCTAACAAGACTACACCTATTATCTTAGTAGTCATTGTAGGCAATGTAACCAATAAATGTATATGCAAGCGAGAAATGTGAATTTAAACGAACATTGATCTACAAAAATAATATTGACCTGGCATGTTTTTTGATTAACTCAAGTAAACATCCATTAATGATATGCAAACACGAATTTACCGTGTTAGCAACTTTCCGAGCACGTCTTTCCGGATATACGTTTATCAAAAGGTAAGTGAAAAAATATCCAGTTCCTCTCTGTCTCTTTAGATGGTTCAACGCAATTATCCCGGCATCAATACGCATTCAAATGTTCTAAATTTCACTTTGAAAAAAATGGAAACCGAATATATTCAGTTCAGGGAATTTTGGAAACATCATTTATAATGTCGCTATTTGAATGACACTACCTCTCGACTTTTTTTCGAATTTAGGGCGCTGTTACGTTTTGGCAACCTGCATCGCAACAGTTAACGAGAGCATTGCAAGGCAAGTTGAAGAATACATGTTACACACTGCAACTTATCTGGCAACATTGCGAAAAGTGGAAGCCTACTTTTCCTGCAACTCGCAACGCAATTTTTAGGTGCGAGATATGTTACAAAGAGGGGGTGTTACACGTGCAATTTCGTCCACAACTTATCTTGCAACGCATTTGCGTTGCAAGTTGCCGAAAAAATTCCCTCGTGTAGCAGACACATCCTTTAAGGTTAGAACCACCTCGCACAGCACAACTGAAGATGTAGTGCTCGATATTTTTCATTTTAATGATCACACTTAAGGAGTTCATCCAGCCACTTGGTATTCTCTTTTGAAATGCTTCAGTTTCCTTTACAACGCTTAGACATCAAAGTGAAACGTAAGATCTTTGATAGCGTTTAACTAGCCACACCATCTGTCAGAAGCAAAGTGTCTCTGGGTAACAGGGCTTTTCAAGTAGCAGGCCCCAAACTGTGGAACTCACTGACAAAGGATTTCCGTGAAATTAAGAAACTTGATACTTTTAAGCGCCATCTTAAAACGCACCGTTTAGAATTGCATATAATTATTTTTTTTTCTTATATATACATCCTTAATTTCAGTACAATATAACATTACAATAACATAACATTTTTAATATTATTTTACATTAATGTTATCTATTAAGAGCCAGTGTCTGTAAATATCGAAAACCCGGCGCCAGTTGTGAAATTTTCAATTTCTTCATATTTTGCCTAAATAAACCCTTTAGTGAGTTACTTTCGAAAATGCAATTAAAAGTTCCTAAAGCGCTTTAGTTTTTTCAAAATCGAGGAAAGTCTGAAAATCGCCATTTTGGCTTCCCGCCGCCATCAAAAAAAGGGTAAAATGGTGCATTTTCGTTTCGCTCGTACAGCTAAACGCAGTAATGTTTACCGATGTACTTTTAGCAAATCATAACACCATTCCTGCTCTTTCCAAAACTGTAGTTTATTTGGGAAAAGCTGTTAAATTTTGTATCTTTCTAGCTGTTTTATCTACCCCGCTCTAAGCGCTTCAGCGGATAAGCAAATTTTAGCTAATTTCTAAACCATAGAAAGCCCACTGGTACATTGAATTTCAAGCCGAAACTACGATGGTCGTTAAGCTTATACTTCATATTATGCTGTGGGTAAATGTCTTCCGCGGCCCGACAAAAGCGTCCCGTTGAGAGATGGAAACGATGAGTCAATTTTGGCAACGCGACCAATTTGTACTACAAACAAAGGTCACTATAAATAAACCCAACATCAATCAAACATCAGCTCAGAAAACCTTCTACAGTTCAATATCAGACATCAGACACATTGTAACTTAAAATACTTTTTATTTTGATGAAAAAAGATCCTACCTTTGGGTATTCGTTGTACAATAGATGCTAAAAGAAGAAGCTTTCATTCTAGCTTTCGTTATCCGACACCGAACAAATTACATCTCAACCACAGGTCGAAAAGTCAATGCAATCATCTGTTCGTCACACAAGGGTCGTATTTGAGTATTTCCCTCCTTGTACTGGAAAATAACATGTTTTATAGCAAGGAAATTAACTTATTATCTTGAAAAGTTAACATTTCTGGTACTTTAAGCGTTCTTAAAAACAAACATCTGTTTCCACTCCCTTACATTTGCGTGACAAGAATTCGCTTGCTGCTAAAGCGGCAAACTGTATCGAAAAGATAAAATGCAGTTTTAAATAGATTAAAACTGCTCATCGTAGGGAATTTATCGCAGAATTTGCGTTGACTAGTTGATGGCAGCGAGGAGGACTTAAAGTCCTAAAAATAAAACAGTGACAGACTAGTGAAAGCCAGTCATTTGAAATTAATTTCCAGGCAGTCTGTCCAACTGAAATACTCTTGTTCTGAGAGAACACAACAAAGTCTAACATGGTTAAACTTACCAAGGTGGTTGAAGGATGATCGACTTGACTGTTAGTATTCTGGTAAAATAATAGGAATGTGTTTCTCGCCTAGCTAGTACTGAAAGTTTTAAGACGGCCATGTCAAAGAGCCTGTCGTGACAAAATTTGTTTTAGCGTGATTGGGGATTGGGGCGAACGCCGGGGAGTGGGTGGGGGTAAGGGGAAGGTAGGGCTTTCGGAGAGAAAAATATGCAGGTGTTACACACTAAAGGCTACATTACTGAATGATATGAATAAAGAAAGTTACAAGGCACATTGATATTTTTGTCTGTATTCCCGTTGTTATTTTTATAATAACGTTAATCGACAATGATCCCTTCACCAGTGATATAAACAAAATTTATCTTTTAAAAAATCTATTTGTATACATATACTCTGCCAGACTAATTGTTTTACTGTAACCTGAATCGAAAGTAAGAAATAATTTGCCTAAAATCATTTCTCTTTCTTAAAACCCTTCCTGTTGCGGTAATATTTGTTTTTTGGCTCACGGCAAGAGCTTTAGAAATCAATCTTGCAGTATTATTGTGTGGTCTTGTTAAATTTACTCCACAGAGCAACTACAACAATCTACTAATTCTTGAAGAAGAGAAATGTAGGGTACATTCCTCCGTACTGGCGGGGTTGGTGCTTGAAGTTCCAAGGCAACCCCACCTTTACCTTTTATATTTCCTTGCTTTTAACTAAGGCACACAGATCGTACTGATCGACAACAATAGGGTGGGTGATATGAGGGAAGGTGTCTCTGGGTGTAGAGAAGTTAACTTGCTCTTCTACTGCGAGCACATCTTGCTCCGTCACCTGCACTTCTTGCTGACAACTTTTTGCTGCCAAACGAGAGAAGAAGGATGAAATTTGCTGGGCGGTTAGAATTTCCATTACGGCAAACAGCTTCTCACCATTTGGACCGCGAGCTCGACGCATTTCTTTGGCGCAGCATCGGGGTCTACTTTCTTCCCGGTGCCAGTTAAGACTTCTGCGTGTCCCTAAATCTTTCAGCCTCAGGCCCAGCCGTCCTTGTAGCCTTGGTCGTTGTCGGCTGACACATACGAGGCTGGGACTTGTAACAAAGGCACAAGGCCTGTACCTTCCTGAAGGTGAGAGGCGTACTCCTGTTTTGCAAGGTCTAAGATGCAATACTTTTCAGGGGACAGCTCGCAGGCTTCCAGGGAAAGGTACCGTTCAATAGTAGAGTCGTTGGAACACACGTACACAGCTCTCTTGTGGACACGAGAAGAAATCTCCAGTACTGGGCAAAGCAGGAGCCCTACGAACTTGAGGAACATCGATTGTTTCTGTGCTGGATTGCCTAGGCTGCCTGACCGTGGATATCGTTTTAAAATGACCGTTTGAAAACGGAGCGGAGAACCAACTTTAGTTTACATCTGAGATAAAATAACAACTTTGGGTTAAATTACTGTACCAATGGTAAAGAATAAGTAATTTAAATAACAATAATAATTGAAATGTCATAGGAGTGCCATCCAGGGCCCCTTCCCTTGTACACCCTAGGATAAAACGTTGCTTGACTTTGAATTTATAAAGACGTTTCTGTATGAAATTTCATCTCAAAATTCGTTTTCTCGTAAATAAAACAGTTATAGAGCGCTTTAATACCAACATACTACTTTTCTAAAATCATAAAATAACAAACGTAAAGCGACTGACCTGTATTTTTGTCCACCACAAAACGCTTTCCTGAAACAATGCCATACGCTCGCCATACCACATTTAGTTCCCCATCGCCAAACTCGAAATTGTGCAATTGATTATTCCAAGGAATAATAAATTCAAAGTCAGGCAACGTTTTACCTACGTCTTACCTTAAAGCGAAGTTTGACATCGGTCAAGGCACCGGGAAGAAACTAGACCCCGATGTTGTCGCCAAAGGCATGCGTCGAGCTCTAGGGCCCAAATGGTGATAGGTTGTTTGCCCAGCAAATTTCATCCTTCTTCTCTCGTTTGGCAGCGAAAGCGTGTCAGCAAAAGGTGCAGGTGACGGAGCAAGATGTGCTTGCCGTAGAAGAGCAAGTGAACTTCTCTACAGCCAGAGACACCGTGCTTTCCTCCCTTCATATCACCCACCCTATTGTTGTAGATCAGTACGATCTGTGTGCCTTAGTTTAAAGCAGGAAATCAAGAAAAAATAGAGGCGGGGAGAGGGACACTGTCATTCTAGGCTTTGGGATTTGTCAAGTTCGGTAAAGTTATTTTTAGATGGCCATTTGGAACGGAAGCTTGTTTTCCGGACGTCCGCATAAAGGTACCCTCGATCTGGCGTTTGAAGCTCCATTCAAAATATTGTTTGTAATGGCGGACCAAGTGGTGTTACATTTTGTCGATGAAAACGACTTCGAAAAACAAGAGAAATGGTATTTATGCGGATGTTTCGGGAAACAGACCCGTTGAAAAGCCAGTCTATAAATAACTTTTGTGGAATTGACATATCCCAACCAACGCCCTCAGTGTCCCTCTCTGTTTCCTTATTTTCTCTTGAGGAAATAGAAAAGGTAAAGGTGGGGTTGCCTTGGAACTTCAAGCACCAACCCCGCCAGTACGGAGGAATGTACCCTACATTTCTCTTCTTCAAGAATTAGTAGATTGTTGTAGTTGCTCTGTGGAGTAAATTTAACAAGACCACACAATAATACTGCAAGATTGATTTCTAAAGCTCTTGCCGTGGGCCAAAAAACAAATATTACCGCAACAGGAAGGGTTTTACGAAAGCGAAATGATTTTAGGCAAATTATTTCTTACTTTCGATTCAGGTTACAGTAAAACAATTAGTCTGGCAGAGTATATGTATACAAATAGATTTTTTAAAAGATAAATTTTGTTTATATCACTGGTGAAGGGATCATTGTCGATTAACGTTATTATAAAAATAACAACGGGAATACAGACAAAAATATCAATGTGCCTTGTAACTTTCTTTATTCATATCATTCAGTAATGTAGCCTTTAGTGTGTAACACCTGCATATTTTTCTCTCCGAAAACCCTACCTTCCCCTTACCCCCACCCACTCCCCGGCGTTCGCCCCAATCCCCAATCACGCTAAAACAAATTTTGTCACGACAGGCTCTTTGACATGGCCGTCTTAAAACTTTCAGTACTAGCTAGGCGAGAAACACATTCCTATTATTTTACCAGAATACTAACAGTCAAGTCGATCATCCTTCAACCACCTTGGTAAGTTTAACCATGT
>OZ034972.1:37441737-37444237 GCA_964030785.1 Siderastrea siderea
TACGCTAAGAAAGCATTTTCACGCAGTTCTATACAGGTTGTGGTTTCGCTCCTACTCTATTATTTTTTTGTTTTCCATCTAGCATGTTTCGTGTCCAAAAAAGGCAAGTTTCAATGTTTACTAAGTCGTTGTGGTGTCCTAGAATCGCCTTGTC
Organism: Siderastrea siderea; assembly: GCA_964030785.1. Taxonomy (NCBI): domain Eukaryota; kingdom Metazoa; phylum Cnidaria; class Anthozoa; order Scleractinia; family Rhizangiidae; genus Siderastrea; species Siderastrea siderea. Next base: position 37,441,892 of record OZ034972.1, read on the forward strand.
GCAATGGCTTCTATTGTGTCCCTTGCTACTGTTATAATGGTTGTCACTACACGAAGGTGTAAGCAAGCCTGAAGTGAATACGAGCTGAAAAAGCAGCACAATTGCAACGCAGGGAAACCTCTAACCTGACATGACAATTCCTATAATTATTCATTGTAAGCAATGTAAGCGATAAATGTAAAGAATGTAGAAGTAAAGAATGTAGAATTAAAACAGATATTGATCTAAAAAATAATATTGTCATGGTATGAAATTATAGCTGTTAAAGTCGTTCCTCTTTATAGAAAACGAAGACAAACCATCTAAAAGAAAATTCCCAAAAGAGAGCGTGTATTACGGTAGAGTTAAAAGTGTTTATTCGGAAGCGTTTTGTCCACGCACTTGAACGCCTATATGAGCACAGGAAAGGTCCGTTTTATCAAATTTGCATTTGATTAAATTATTTTTATTCTGGCACTTAAAAAACAAACTTTACTGGAGAAATCAGCGTGTATATGACGAGACCTGAAGAAAAGATAGAGATTTCAACTAGTCGTCTTTCTCGAGTTACAGTAAGCCTCTCTACTTGCTAAGCACATACACCTTTCAGTATGAAATCAATGAGTTCTGTTCCTAATTAAATACATTCGGTTTCAAGGACTCTCCTTGATGTCTTGTCACGTTGGTATTGAATCCATTGTATTCTTGGCACTTCTTGTCATTTTGTTATCTCCCTCAAGAACGATCAATCGAGTTCTTTGGCTCTTGAAACTCTTCAAACAGTTCCTACGATGTTTTGCTCGTCATCTGATGTATTGTTTGGCTGTGCTATATGAGCATTGCGAGGGAATGTGTCGAATGGGACGATATGTCAGCATCAAAATTTCCTGCAACAGCTTGTACAAAGCCAACACCACCTTGTTGTATGCCGCTAAGTGAATTTCCTTAAGTGTTGCCAGGGCTGCTCATTTCTTGGAGCGGAGAGTCTCGTCATAAGAACAAGTTCCTCTAAACTGATACATCTGATTCATCAGTAATTCTGAATTTTTGATTAAATTTCCGAAGGCTATCTGCAGGTTCGTGGGATTGTTAGAGAGAGAGCATTGGTGATCATGTTGCCTATCAGAAGCGCAGGAAGTGTATACTTCAAATTTGCTGATAACGCTGCTAGAAGATCCATTACAGTTGGGCTAGCGGACATCGACATGTTTTCCTTGGTGATTCTGATATCTTATAGAGATTGATCCGTTAGAACTATCTGTTTAACTTCGTTGCAAATAATCTCGTCGAGTTTCCCAATCAAAATATCTTGTTGGTTTTCTTCTTTGTCACTTGCCAGGTAAAGTACAGTTGATGCCAGCGACATTCTCCTTGAAGCTATTATTAATCTTTTGAAGAAGAGATCTTCGCACTAACGCTTTTCCTCCAAATTGTTGGTATTGATGAAATAACTGAACTGAATTTTCACATACGACGGTGATCTGTCTTTCGGCATCTCATCAATAACAGAATCGAAAGCTGGATCTACCTTCTCTTCTTCCTGTGAATCATTTGTGGCAGCAGAAACAGATTTTGGAGACATGAAACTCGTCGTATGGTTGACATGATTAACTGCGCATCTGCTGCATGCAAATCACTTATAGCATCCTTAACATGGACTCTCACTAGGTGTGCAATTTCATCATCACGCTTTGTGCATACATCTAAGATTGACTGCTTGAATGACTGTTTTTTACGCGGTTCGAAACAACGGTGCTCTCTTCCACCGATCTGGGTGCTTCTTGTCTTTCTCTATTTCACACACCTCCCCACAGAAGAGGCAATGATCTTTGAAACCAAAGGTTAATACATCTGATTGGCGTTGCCTTTTTGGTGGCTTAGATGCTGTTTCGTCAGAAGAACCCTCTCGCTTCTTGTGTGGGCTCAAACGCTCAGACGTAGTGTATGTGGACACACAGCCTCTGTGGCATTTTAGAGCCAACTCTGGATTATTTTATAGCTTTTCTTCTAGTTCAATATGAATATCATCCTTATATTCTTTAATGAATCTTAGCACTGTTTTGATACGGGCTGGACCCGCTTCTGTAAGTTCACCCTTGTCATCGCAATCATATTTCCGCTAGAAAAAGCACTGATTCTCTCTTGATGCGACGTCTTGTACGCTTCAACAAATCAGTGCTTCTATGATAAATCATTAGTAGTAGTGTAGAAATTGGTGGGGAATATGCTTAATACGGCACTTGATGTTATGCATGTGGTTTTTAATTAAAAATAAAAGCACACAAACAAACAAACTGGAGCTAAATTCCACAAAGTATAAAACCTAAGAAGTTCTTCATTGTCGGCTCTCAAGGTAGTACTTCTAGC